>JAEOAD010001147.1:0-27447 GCA_036365145.1 Orientallactaga sibirica | reverse complement strand
ATGTATTGGCTACAGTATAGGAATAAACAGAATGTTTCAAGAGTATTGGATTTGGGGGCTTGGTTGAACTTACGAATGCATCATGAAAAGTGTAAGATACAAGAGACAATCCTCAGTGTGTTGAGATGAGTTCAGGTTTGGATTTTTTTCAGTTTAAGTTCCTATGGGATATCTGGGTAAAACTATTCAAAACTTATTCATATATGGAAGGAAAGATAGTGAATAGATGCATGGAATATGTATATTTATATATATTACATAGAGAGATAGATAATATATGGTAGATAGATAGAGAGAATATGGTGTCTGTTGATATCACCACCCTGAAAGAGAGCGCTGTGTATTCTCCTCAGGCCCAGTGACCAAGAAGAGTTAGTAAGTTAGTTTTAAATCAAACCCAAGGCAAGGAACCTACAATATAAGCAGACTGGGAGTATAGGGAATTGGAATCCTCACCTGAACTTTAATTCCATGCTAAGAGATGAAATAAAAACTTACCTGGACTAGTGAAATCCATGACGTGCTGGCAGACAAAGATTGCAAAGTGACAGCGATCAATCACTAGTGTGTTCATGTTGGATTTTTGCAGAAAACGATTCTTCTACCAAAGCCAAGTCCTCATCAAATGTATGGAGCATGAAAAGCAACAAAGCACATTTTGAGTTAGCAGTGATGCTTCCCCCCACAAAAATAAATAAAACAGTGTATTTTTATAGAAATAAAGCAAAGGGACTCAAACATAAGCAGCTGGGTGTGGTCATGAATGCCTGCAATCCCAGCACTCTAGAGACTGAAGCCTCAGGATCATAATAGCCAGCCCAGACTATTAGTGGAAAAACCTTTCAAAAAAAAGGTTAAATGGGATAAAGGAAGGAACAAAATCTATAAGGTATAAATAGGATATAGTGGAATAAAAAGAAAACAAGACGACTTATTAGTAAAGACAAAATAGGAATTGTAAGACATATGTAGAAATATGGTTTATGCCATATGTAAAATATTAGCATATAGCATACAATCTGATGTGCATATTCCAATGAAAAAAATCAAACGATAGACTAGATCTCCCTCATGAGGGGGATCAGTGAAGAATCCTGGTTTTAAACAAAATGAAGACATGGAACAAGAGCTGAGGAGTATGGTACCATAGTAGACAAAAGGAAGTTTCAAGTACATATAATAAACATTTCAAAAGAGAGTAAGGAGATTTTTTAGAAAGCCAGTAGGGAAGATATGATGGCTAAATTTCCAAAACATGTAGTGTGCGTGCGTGCGTGCGTGTGTGTGTGTGTGTGTGTGTGCACCCTCCCTGGGCTTTGGGAAGGCATGACTGGGACACGATGTCAAGTGTGTATATTGGAAATTGCCAGAGGGGAGCTGAGTGGACATCATTGCTGCTCTCTGTGTTTGGTCCTATGAAGGCAGGCCAGCTTCTCCTCAGTGAACCTGAAGCTGTTTGCTACACCCCCATCATTGCCTGAGGGGGAAAATGGAGGAAAATAGATCTGAGCACTAAAGACTGCTTTCAGAACTACATAGCTAGAGATAGCTAAGTCATAGACAAGGCTTTTGATATTAAGGACTGAAGAGCTTTACACATTTTAAGAATGCTTCCTAGGCTAAGAAGAGGAAATCATCTTCCATGATTCTTCCAAAACTCTTGGTACCTAAGATTAAAGACCCTCTATGTCAGATGAGTCTTCTGTTTTTGCAAACACCTGTATTACCGTGTTGATATTAAAATTTCATAACGAATCCCAGTTGCCCTTTCATGAATACGATTCTATATTTTATTTTTATTTATTTATTGACTTGAGAGGAGGAGAGAGAACTAGGCAGATAGAGTGAGAGAAAGAGAATGGGCGTGCCAGGGCCTCCAGCCACTGCATATGAATTCCAGATGCATGCACCACCTTGTGCACCTGGTTTATGTGGGTCTGGGGAGTTGAACCTGGGTCCTTTGGCTTTGCAGGCAAGGGCCTTCACTGCGAAGCCATCTCATCTCTCCACCTCTATGCATGCATTCTATTTAAAACAACAATCCAAATGAAGGAATATATTTTACTAGAATTAAATAATCAACATTAATACATAGTGATTAATAATAAAACATTCCTCAAATTATATTACAAAGTGATGTTTGGGGAAGGCATTAATGGAAGTATATTGCTCTGTTTTCTTGGGAACAATGGGCACTATTAAAGGGAAGTTTATGGTAAGCTACCAATGAGCCCCACCTGGTCAAGTTTTGCCATGTCAACTTTTAATGTCTAGTTCGAAATACAAAAATATATATGCATTTTGATCTGGTGATCATATATCTTTCCTGGAAAGGAAAAGTATAAAAAGAATTGAGGGTTCATTGTGCTGTGTGTCTTACTAAGTGTGCTATGCTAAACACATCAAGATCACACTGTATGTAATCATTTTAGGAGATATACAACACACACATGTACACACCAAAACCTAGGCTCCATTTGTTACTATGGATCTTTAAATATAGGTCTAATTATTCCATTCCTACCTATGCATAGCTTCTGCCTTTCATTGCCTTAGAACTCCCACTGAAAATGCATGACATTTCTGTGTACTAATGACATCGGAAAACTATTAAAGAACATAGCCTGATGACAATAATCTGTGTTTAGTCAGAGTAATGCACAGAATGGTAAGTCAGTCAAAGGTACATATTACCATCACTCCATTCATGCACATGGAAATTATCTCAAAAGAAATGGCAGATTAGTGGTGCTTGACTCTAGGCTTGATGTTAAGAGAGAGGGGAAGTTGAGGGGCTAACTTCACTTCCCCTTTTATCGTATGTATACAGACAGAAACCATCACAAAAACAGAACGCTTAATGATTAATCTATCAATATGAAAGTATGGCCATTCAAATTTATATATATATTTACTCTCTCAAGCCAAACCAGTTTTGGCATTCATTGTAACTCATTAATTAAATGAGTGCAGTAGGATTATAGGTTGTATTTTTTTCACTGTCAGTCATTTGTATAGCACTTCATTAATCTGTATTACTTGTAATACACTTTTATTTTTTTCAATTTTTCTTTTTATCTGACTTTCTCATTGAATTCAATATAATTGTTTTTCTGTTATTTTAACTTGAAATGGTAAGCAAGAACATGATAACAAGTAATTTCATAGTCTCCCAAATATATCCATTTCTAAAAACATGTTTGATGTTGTACATTTAAGCTTATGTTACCTAGATTTATTATAATAGTGTCAGTCCAATAAAACTTCATAATGTGCAAATTAGAACTTATAATTTATTCATTCATTCATTCATTTATTTTGTTTTTTCCAGGTAGGGTCTCACACTAGTCCAGCTGACCTGGAATTCACTCTGTAGTCTCAGGGTGGCCTTGAACTCACAGTGATCCTCCTACCTCTGCCTCCTGAGTGCTAGGATTAAAGGCAAGCACCACCATGCCCAGCTAACTTATTTATTTTTTTGAATAGAAAACAAATGATAGGCATTTCATAGTGATGGTTTATTGTATCTATTTTGGGTACAATGAAGGCTATTTTAAATGGATAAGATTCCTTTCTCAGCCGGGCGTGGTGGCGCACGCCTTTAATCCCAGCACTCGGGAGGCAGAGGTAGGAGGATCACCGAGAGTTCGAGGCCATCCTGAGACTACATAGTTAATTCCAGGTCAGCCTGGACCAGAGTGAGACCCTACCTTGAAAAAAAAAAAAAAAAAAAAAAAAAAAAAAAAAAGATTCCCTTTCTTCAAATCAGTTATATATGTCAATTCTCTAATTTTCTTTACAATAATATCTTTATTAATTACTCCGTTAGTGAAATAACTCTATCGTAAGTGATGAAGAAGTGTGGCTATAGAGTAAAATACAGCAAACACTATGTGCCAGCTACGTGCACAGATCTGAGAAAATGGTCCTTTTAATGTAGAAAGCATCTGTTTTCAGTAGACACAAAGAGAATAAGTAATAAGGAAATGCATTCATTATCAACTTCAAAAGTATTATTGATATGGAAGAATTTTTAGTATTTATTAAATATGCTTTAAAAACACAAATGCAAGTAATCGTTTTCTCCTGAAATTTTTTTCATCCTGCCCTTCAATCTGTGAAGAAATAGTCCAGAATTAGAGAAACCAAAGCTATGCTGACCAAGGTGATACATGTTTGTAATGCTAGAACTACGGAGGATGAGGCAGGGAGACTGCCCACTGTTCAGCAAGGCCAGTCTGAGCTACATAGCAAGTATCACACCAGTCAAAGAAAGAAAGCAAGACCTTGTCTCAAAATAAAACAGATAAACTAAAACAACCAAAGCATGTCAGAAAGATAGTGGTTTTCTCTACGTTTTTCTCTGATATAACTTATTCATATTGTTATCTATAAGACTAACCTCTTGACACAGCTTGGACAGGTTGTATGAAATACTGATTCTATCTTGAATGTCTGAAGCAAATATTGGACTAATATGGATGACCAGCCATATCACATTTAGTGCTGTCTTCTAGGTTTTTTTAGGGGATGTTTGTTTGTTTGTTTGTTTTGTTTGTGTGTTTTTTGAATCAGCCAGCCTTCAAAGAAATGTGGAGTTCATAAGGAAAAATACATGTTCTGCTACTTAATCCATACCATTATTCAGGAGTAGATAAGTCCATATATAGATGGTTGATGTTTTTTTGCTTTTCTTCCTCCTGCCTCTTTCAAGCTGTTGGAATTGAAGAATTTTATTTTATTTTATTTTATTTGTTTGTTTTTTGTTTGTTTTTCGAGGTAGGGTCTCACTCTGGCCCAGGCTGACCTGGAATTAACTATGTAGTCTCAGGGTGGCCTGGAACTCAGGGAATCCTCCTACCTCTGCCTCCCGGTGGTGGGATTAAAGGCATGCGCCACCACGGCCAGCTATTTTTTTTTAATTAAAATAAAACTCAGAGAGTGGTTAGAAAAGAACGCAAAAAAGAAGAAAAATATCAATCTCTCTTCACTTTCTCCCTCTGCGTCATCATCTTAACTCTTCTGTTAAAGGTTGCTTTAAAGAAGAAAACTGGGAAGGGGGCAGGCATGGTGGTGTGCGCCTTTAATCCTAGCAGTTGGGAAGTAGAGGTAGGAGAATTGCCATGAGTTTGATGCCACCCTGAGAATGCATAGTGATTTCCAGGTCAGACTTGGAAGAGAACTTGCTTTCCTGAGGATCGTGTAAAAGAAATTAAAACACTGGAGATGAGCTCGAGCTAAAAGAGAATGGGCTATGTATTTCCCAAATACTGCCTATGGCAAATTCCAAGCTCACCTCGTGGAATCCCAAACCCAACCCGCTAGAGATGAGGGGCCCTAGAGAGAAAAGGGGCTTTGGCTCACAAATTGGCATGATATGAAAAGTCAGCAAAACCACTGGGTGGCAGCGTGGTGTTCAGCTCTGTAGTGGCTGCCCCTGACCCTGTAGCTGGGGCTGAGCCCATCTGTCACCCCTTCTGAGTGGCTGGTAACAAGTGTCGCCATGCAAAATACCTCAGTGGGTGGGGGCCTTATGTCACTCAGGCCGGGGCAGGGGTCTGGCAAACTTCCAGGGCTCCAGCCCAGGCTCCCACTGGCCAGCTAAGAGTCAGACACTCAGGGAAGAACCCAATCCCACTCCTCCCCTCCCCAAAAGCGGAGCCAAGCCCAGCTCCTTGAATGCAACTCCCATCCCAGGGCTCTTCCTCCATCACTGTTCACTGCCAAAGCTCTGTCCAGAGGGGCAAGCAATGGCCCAGCTTTGGGCACCAGGGCAGGACTTTAGGCCTCTACAGGTGTTAGGCTGAGTGACCCTCGGGGCATTTGGGGATGGGTTGGGTGGGGAGGCCCTCTGGAGACAATCAGTAACAACAGGGCTCCCTGAAGGAGGGGACTGACCTTCCAGGGAGAGGGCCGCCCTGAGGCTGTTGTGCTCTTAGGGAGAGAGGAGGGAGGGGGCCTGTGGAGATGAATTCCTGTCTGGTGACTGCCCCTCAAACAGGGCAGCAGGAACAGCAAAGGGGAGGATTTGAGGATGTTACCTGTTTGATCACTGCCCGAAAGCTGGCACTGGCCAACTTTTGTGATTATCAGGCCTAGAAGTTGCAGGACTGGTGGAAGAGGACAGGGAGGGGGCCAGGGCTGGAGCGCGCTCGCCCGTGCTGCCTCCTCCCCCCGCCCGCGCCCGTGGCCTCTCTCCCGAGGGACCGCCCCCCCCCCGCGCCGCGCTCTCGCTCCCCCTCCCTCCTCAGGCACTCTCCGTGCGCACTGGGCGGGGGATGCCTCGCGACTCCAACCGGAGAGGCTGGACTTGCCCAGTGTCCTTGGGGCTCCAGACCAAGAGCTCGCCTGAGGGCAGCACAGTCTCCTCAGCCTGCTAGTCAGTGTAGCCTGCTATGCCCGCCCAGGTGTTTGGCATCGGCTCGGACCCAGACTGCCAGCCGCTGGTGGCTGGCAGCGCCAGACCACGGCCCTCCTCAGCGGAAACCGGAGCGCCCAGAAGCCCGAGCACAGCGCAGGCCAAGAAGAGCCCAGGCCGTTGGCGGCGCGGAGGAGAGGCCCGAGGTGAACCCACCGAGGGGCCCCAAAAGAAGGGGTGCTGTGGGCGTCGTGGCTGTGGCAGCAGCTGCTGTCCCTGCTCGCTCTTCTGTCAGAAGAGACAAGCCCCTGAGCACGAGAAATCCAATGCCTGCCGGTGTGTCCACAGCCTGAGGAAAGGCTAGACCAGCTGTGACAAAAACAAGGTAAAGAAAGGTCTTTCCCGGGTCCAGCTCTGGCTCCAAGAAGAGGTGCACAAGGAGACAAGGTGGGAAGGGGCTTTTGTCTTTTGACATATCCCCCCTTAGATTGGAGGACGGTGGAGGAGTTGGGGCGGCCATGTCAGGGGAGTGTGAAGCCCAGCTTGTGCGGATGAGGCTGCCTAGCCAGTGTGCATGTGAAGGTGATGGCTTTCTCGCCTTTATCACTGTAATGGGCTTGTTGCAATGAAACTGCCCTGGGACAGGTGCAGAGACCCAAAGCGTATCGTTAACTCCTCTGTTAAAAGTTGCTTTAAGATAACTAAGAAGAGGGCCAGGCGTGGTGGCACACGCCTTTAACCCACCCACTCGGGAGGCAGAGGTAGGAGGATTGCCATGAGTTCGAGGCCACCCTGAGAATGCATAGTGATTTCCAGGTCAGCCTGTGCTAGAGTGACACCGTACCTCAGAAAAAAAATAAGTAAGAAGAGTTGGAGATGACTCAGTGGTTAAAGGCCCTTGCTTGTAAAGCCTGTTGGCCTAAGTGTGCTTCCCAATACCCAGGTAAAGCCAAATGCACATAGTAACACATATATCTGAAGTTTAGTTGTAGAGCGGGGACCCAGGCATGCCCATGCACACACTCTTTCTCTTTCTCTCTACTCACAAATAATTTTTAAAGTATTCCAAAACGACAACAAAGAAGGTTTAGAATATTGTAAAATAATGAAGTTCTAGAAATAATTCTGAATTTCATTTATCATTATTTTCCATTAGACCTTACAATGACCAAACCTGGTTTCAGACCTACATTTGTTTTAGAGTTGTCAAGTAATGCATAGTAATATGACCTTTAAACAAAACCATAAGAAAAATTTCGCTTTAAGCTTTCAGATTTTTAAATGATGGGCTTATATAATGGGATTGTGATTTATTACTTCTCAAAAACAATTACCATGTTTCATTGTATTTCTATCAGTCTACGAATGTTTTGAGCACCTGTGTGTACAAGGAAGGCATCTTCAAAAATATGACATATACACAATGAACTCAAGATATTACACTTATTTCCTGTACATTGCATTGTCAAATACAGCACAGAATCCTGGTTTGAAATCTGTGCAATTAGTTTCCTTTATCTCATGTAACAGAAGGGCACAGCTGTTAATATGACAAGTATTGAATAAAGCACCACCAGTGTCTTGTGGTGGGAACACCTGTTCTTTAAACATACAGTATGTCCTAGCTCCTCTTTCTTTGGTAAGTACCATGATTTTAAGGGAAAGATATACACTGTAGGCTCAGCAAGGAGTACTTCCTTCCTCATTAATATTTTTCATCCCTATAATCATATCTAATGCAGAGAATATATATGCACGGAAACAAGTGATCTCATTTTGTTTTTTTCTATGTAGGGTCTCACTCTTGTCCAGGCTGACCTGGAATTAACTCTGTACATTCAGGGTGGCCTCGAACTCAAAGCGATCCTCCTACCTCTGCCTCCCTGGTGCTGGGATTAAAGACATGCGAATACGGTGTCATAATTCAGTGAGTGTACAATGTGTGATGGTCAAATCAGGGAAATAAGCATTTCCATCTTTTTAAGACTTTGTAAATGATTTTTGATTAATATAACCATTTCTCGTGTACTTTGTTCTGTTTCAGTACATTTATACAATAGTCACTAATTGTATCAGGGTAATTAATGTTTCTTGTCTTCAACACAATTTTCTGGAGCTTTCAAGCTCCTATTAATTCATGATATATCCACACTACCTTTTTTCAAGAACAAGTTAACTTATGTCTTCATAAAAACTCCCAGGAACGTTTGATCAGGTGGATTTATTAACAATATAGGCCACAATTGAGTAAATGACATGGGGCCAAATTAATCATTTTAAAGCATATTGGCATTTAATTATAAGCATAGTGGTAAAGTTAAGATTTTATTTATTTTTTTTTTTTTTTTTTGAGTAGGGTCTTGCTATAGTCCAGGCTGACATGAAATTTAATATTTAGTCTCAAACTAGCCTCAAACTCATAGCAATCCTCCTAACCCTTTGTGATTAAAGGTGTACACCATCATGTTCAATGATTTTATTTTATTTTTTTAAATGTTGACTGATTAATTGCAAATGTATAACATTGTAAGGCCTGGCTGTCTAGATAGCACTGCTCAGTAGAGCTTTCCACAATCATGGTGCCCTTCTTTAGGTTAGTTTAGTTTTTTTCCACTGGGGAAGGACCTTAGGCCTCTACAGGTGTTAGGCTGCGTAACCCTTGGGGATATTTGGGGGATGGGGTTGTGGGGGCAGCCCACTGGGACAACCAGTAGCTGGGCTTCCAGAAGGAGTGGATTGACCTTCCAGGGAAAGGGCAGCTCTGAGGTGGTCACACTCTTAGGGAGGGGAGGAGGGGGGGGGCCTGAGGAGATGGAATTCCTGTCCTGGGACTGTGCCTCACACGGAGCAGCAGGAACAGCAACAGGGAGGATGTGAAGATGTTACCTGTATGATCACTGCCGGAAAGCTTTGTGATCATCAGGCCTAGAAGTTGCAAGGACAGGGGCACTTGGGGGCTGGGGTAGGCGGCTCAGCCCGTTTGAGACAATGGGTATCTGAGCTCCAGGAAGGAGAGGATTGACTGTCAAGGGAGGGGGATGCCCTGAGGCCTTCCGACTCTTCAGGAGTTCCTGGTATTGTTCTGTGCCCAGAGGATCTGCAACAGGGAGGATGTGAGGGCACCTGTTTGATCACTGCCAGAAAGCTGGCATGGGCCAACTTTTGCTATCATCAGGCTTAGAAATTTCAAGGACTAGTGGAAGAGTACTGGGAGGGGGCCAGGGCCAGAGAACGCTCCTCCACATTGTCTCCTCCCATCTCCCCCGCCTGCACCCGTGGCCTCTCTCCCCCCAGACCGCCCCGCGCCCAGCGCTCTCTCCCCTCCCTCCTCAGTCACTCTCCGTGCTGCACAGGGCCAGGGATGCCTCCAACTCCAACAGGAGAGGCTTGGACTTGCACAGTGTCCTCGGGGCTCAGGGCCATGAGCACACCTGAGGGCAGCACGGTTTCCTCAGCCTGCCAGTCAGTGTAGCCTGCTCTCTCCCCCCCCGGGGCTGTGGCGTCCGCTCGGACAGAGACTGCCAGCCGCCCGTGGGCGCTGGACCACGGCGCTCCTAAGCGAAACCCGAGCGCCCAGAAGCCCGAGCCCAGCACAGGCCAAGAAGAGCCCAGGTGGGTGGCAGCACAGAGGGGGGGGCCCGAGGCGAACCCACCGAGGGCCCCAAAAGAACGGGTGCTGTGGGCATCGTGGCTGTGGCTGCAGTTGTCCCTGCTCGCTCCTCCGTCAGAATAGACCAGCCGAGAGCACAAGAAATCCCATGCCTGCCGGTGTGTCCGCAGCCCGAGCAAAGGCAGGACCAGCTGCGACAAAAACAAGTTAAATGTCTCTTCCGGTCCAACTCTGGCTCCAAGAAGAGGTGTAGAAGAAGGAGACGAGGTGGGAAGGGGCTTTTGACTTTTGACATGTCCCCCTAGATTGGAGGACGGTGGAGGGGTTGGGGCGGCCTTGTCAGGGGAGTTTGAAGCCCAGCTTGTGAGGAGGAGGCCGCCTAGCTGGTGTGCATGTAAAGGTGATGGCTTTCTCGCCTCTATCACTGTAATGGGCTTGCTGCAATGAAACTGCCCTGGGACAGGCCCAGAGACCCAAAGCATATCCTGAACTCTTCTGTTAAAAGTTGCTTTAAGATAACTAATAAGAGGGCCAGGTGTGGTGGAACACGCCTTTAAACCCAGCACTCGGGCAGAGAGGTGGGAGAACTGCCATGAGTTCGAGGCCACCCTGAGACTGAGACTGCATAGTGATTTCCAGGTCAGCCTGGGCTAGAGTGAGACCCTACCTCAGAAAAAAATAGATAATCGCTGGAAATGACTCAGTGGTTAAAGGCCCTTGCTTATAAAGCCTGTTGGCCTAAGTTTGTTCCCCAATACCCAGGTAAAGCCAAATGCACATAGTGACACATATATCTAAAGTTTATTTGTAGAGCGAGAGACCCTGGCATGCCCATGCACGCACTCTTTCTCTTTCTCTTTCTCTCTACTCACAAATAATTTTTAAAATATTCCAAAATGACAACAAAGAAGGTTTAGAATATTGTAAAATAATGAACTTCTAGAAACAATTCTGAATTTCATTTATCATTATTTTCCATTATATATTACTATAACCCTGGTTTGGTTTCAGACCTTTATTTATTTTATAGTTGTAATGCATAGTAATATATCTTTTAAACCAAACCATAATGAAACATTTAGTTTTAAGCTTTCAGATTTTTTTTTTTTTTTTTTTTTTTTTTTCGAGGTAGGGTTTCACTCTGGTCCAGGCTGACCTGGAATTAACTATGTAGTCTCAGGGTGGCCTTGAACTCATGGCGATCCTCCTACCTCTGCCTCCCGAGTGCTGGGATTAAAGGCGTGCCACCACCCTGGCCAGATTTTTTTTAATGATGGGCTTTATAATGGGATTGTGATTTATTACTTCTCAATAATAATTGTCATGTTTCATTGTACAGTTTTCTATCAATCTACAAATGTTTTGAGCACCTGCTGTGAACAAGGCATCTTCGAAAAATATGACATATACACGACATACTCAAGATATTACACTTGTTTCCTGTACATTGCATTGTCGGAAATTAGCACAGAATCCTGGCTCGAAATCTGTGCAATTAGTTTCCTTTATCTCACGTAATAAAAGGGCCCAGCTTCACTCTGACAAGTATTGAATAAAGCACCACCAGTGGCTTGTGGTGGGAACACTTGTAAGTTGAACTGTACAGTATTTCCTAGCTCCTCTTTGGTAAGTACCCTGATTTTAAGACAAAGATACACTGTAGGCTCTGTAAGGAGTACTTCCTTCCTCATTAATATTTTTCATTCGTGTTATCTTATCCTATCTACTGTCAAGAATATATATGCACAGAAACGAGTGATCCCGAGAACATTCTTCTTAAGCATGCACTGACATCTCTATATTTTTGTTTATGGAAATAACGGACCAATTTATCATCCTCAGTAAACTTACAAAACAGGATAATAATTATCAGCCTTGGTCCATGACTCCTGAGAGAAAGGTGCGCAGGCTATTTTCAAAAGATGTGTGTGATAAGCACTAAGCTTTAAAAATGTACTGTGTTCATTTGTTCATGGTGTGGGAGGGAGTAGACAGCTAGTAGTGGGAGGACACCCACTGGTTGTCTCCAGTGAGTGGTGTGTGGTTGTGAGGAGAGCTTGGGTGTAAATTTCATGCAGTCAGACCTTCCAATGAAGAGATGAAGGCCTCATTGGCACTATTTGGATTAACACTTGTAACTATTTTGCAGGAAAAAATTGATAAAATACACCTTCTTTTTGAGTCAGTGTCTTACTCTAGTGTGGGGTGTCCTGAACTCACTCTGTGTAGCCCCAGGCTGACCTCAAACTCATGATGATCCTCCTGCCTCAGTGTTTCAAGTGCTGGGAATAAAGGCATGCACCACAAAACCTGCCCCCTTGTTTTTATTGATTTAATCTTTGTTCTTCAAGACTAAAATTAGACCCCTCTCAAGACTGAGTTGGAAAATTTCTGTTCTTTAATAAAATCTTCTCTGGGAGAATACGACTTATTATTACAAGTTCTAGATATGTTTGGAGGGGGTTTAGATTGGAAATTATATAGATTATTGTCGAGAGCCATTTGATCTTGCCTTAACTTCTTTTTGACAACGGGCTAAATATAGGCAGAATGTTTGGCCAAGCAGAGATCAGATACATGCTGAGAATATGGAAATTGAGGAGGAAGTGTTCCTTTGACCTAAAGGCAAAGATTTAACTGTTTTGTGATGCAGTTTTTCTGAGAAATTCTGTATTTACCATTTGTTTCCCTTGCATTCTTGTGCTGTGAGAAGAAGTATAAAAACGCTAAACTAAATAAAGTTGGGGCCTAGGTATTGACGGACAGCCCTCCCAAGTTCATCTTTTGTCTCTCTTGTCTTTCTTTTTCCTTAATCCTCACTCCCCAGTCAGGTACTGTTTGAATCTGCCAGTGGGCTCTGGCAGATTATTCAAATGAAGATATTGGACCAATAATGTCTCTTCTAAGAGTATAGGAATCACTTCCCAACTCACTGATATCTCTGACCTTGGCAGTGTACATTTGGTCAACTACCTAGGGAAGCAGTTTAAAAACTTAGTTTTTGACTGGAGAGATGGCTTAGTGGTTAAGGTACTTGCCTACAAAGCCAAAGGTCTGAGGATCTATTCCCTAGTACCCATGGAAGCTGGATGCACAAGGTGCCACATGCATCTGAAGTTCATTTGCTGCAGCTGAAGACCCTGATGTGCCCATTATCTCCCCTGCCTCTTTGTCTCTCTTAAATACATGAATTTAAGAAGAAAATTATTTAAAATAGCTTAGTTTTATAAAGGATGATGCTATTTAATGTGCAAAACAATTCCTGGTGGTAGATCACACAAGAAGCATCAGTATTCCTCATTCTGATTCTATAAACTAGGATACTGAGTCTAGAGTCTTCCATTATACCTGGAGTGTTTGACAATATGTACTTGTAGCCCCAGTTACATGACTGTAATGGAAACCATGAGTACACTAGAAGGTAGAATGAGGCTTCAGTTTTTATGTGGCTACATGTCTATTTATATACTTGTCCAGTCCATACTACCTTTAGGGAGCCAGATTCCCCTGTGGAATAGGTTGGAAAACTATGAAATCAAGAAGTGTAACCTTTTCACTTTCTATGAATTTTCAGCTCTGTTTAACCTCATCCCTGTGGGTCTTCGAGTGGTGGCTATTGAAGGAGTTCAAACCAAGCTGTATACATCTCGGTAAGTCTGTGTGCATGCTTTCACTATCCTGGTTTTCATCTGCTACGAAATAAAATGTGCTGTCTGTGTTTTCCGTTCAGATTTTGGTGAGGAGATGAATATTGGTTTGTATATGGAAATAGGTTGGTTTGGACAGGCAAGATGAACTAATTAATCATTTGAAGTTAACATGTGTAATCTAAAATCAAAAATTCACTGAAAAGTTTTCATACAGTTCCATTGGGTTATACATATCATAAAATGGTCTTCTGGCCTTGTGGTTTTAGGA
The DNA here is from genome assembly GCA_036365145.1 of Orientallactaga sibirica. Taxonomy (NCBI): domain Eukaryota; kingdom Metazoa; phylum Chordata; class Mammalia; order Rodentia; family Dipodidae; genus Orientallactaga; species Orientallactaga sibirica. Next base: position 13,561 of record JAEOAD010001147.1, on the reverse strand, counting down.
AACCAAGCTATTTCTTACCTATATAAACAGATATTTTCTACCTTTATCCCTAAAAGAACTCGTGAGCTCTCTTTCTCTCTGTCTCTCAAATCACCTCTAAGACACAAAGACCAGTAATAGTGCTTTTAAGGATTGGATGCTCATCTGTTCAATTAGCACAGTTGCCATCTGTCTCTACTTTCTTGATCATGACAAAGGCCTGCATAACATTCTGGGTCTCAGAATTAAATACTTCTAATGTCCTAACATACATACTAAGTGCCAGCGAGCATTCTCTGGATCTCAGTTGAAGGGAGGCTTCTATGATGTCGTCTTTTCACGTGATGACACCAGGTGACACTGGCCTTGTGTCTGTGGAATTTTCTTTCCCAGGTGATCTTCTGGAAAGTTTCTGAAAACAACTCTGAATTTTCTCTATCATGACAAAGGCCTGCATAACCATCTGTGTGTCTCCTGCAGAGATAGAGCACATAGGGTTTTTCGGTCATTTTCAAAGATTATCGAGTCCTCTCCTTAGCAGGACCTAATAGACATTTGCCAAACGTGTTGTATGTAATCGCTCAGCTTACAACTATTCCCGCATTTAGGCTATGTAAAGTCAAAGCTTCAGTCTGTTTCGATCGTAATTTATTTGATTTATTGTATATTTTAGTTTTTCTTTCTTTCTCTGTTGTTTGCTTGCTTGTGTTTTTGCTTTCTGTCTTTCTTCCTTCCTTTCTTTTCTTTCTTCCTTCCTTCCTTCCTTTCTTTCTTTTTTCTTTTTGTTATTTAGGCTTTGCGATGTTTGGCAAGTGTGACTGAATGAAGAAATGCATATTGGCCATTTTTGCATACCTTGCCCTTGTTGTGGTCCATCATCACCCTGCATCCACTGTTTTGTCAGGAAGGTTCTCAAGCGCCTCCTTGTGGGGACTCCGTGCCTCAAGGTCCACTTTCCAAGTCTGAGGTTCTTGATTCCTTCTGCCCACTCTTCAGCTCATAAGGCTTATGAGGCAGAAAGAACTTCTGGGCTGGAGAGATGGCTTAGGGGTTAAGGCGCCTGCCTCCTAACCCTCAGAACACTGGTTCCAATCTCCAGCTGTTCCAATCTCCAGGTCCCACTATTAGTCAGATGCAAAGTGACGCAAGGGCGCATGCTGCACACTTGTCACAAGGGGGTGCGCACATCTGGATTTCGTTCTCAGCAGCTGAGACACTGCTCGCGCGCCCATCTCTGTCTTCCTCTGTGTGTGTGTGTGTGTGTGTGTGTGTGTCTTTGTCTCTCTCTGTGTCTCTCTCCAAAAAAATAAGATAAAATAAAAAGTTTTTAAAAAAGGAATTTCTGTAGATGCGTATGGGTTTAAGATGCCCCCATTTTTTTCCTTTGGGGACTTGGGACACTCCACCATGTCTGCTGAGTTACCAGAAGCGTGAGCCTCAGGCAGAAAGGGTGCTCAAAACTCCTACCGAATATCTCAAATCCTCTATCAGTTCTGGAGGTCACAGACAGATGTGAGCAGATGACTCAGGTGCTTGTCGCGAGCCCCGTTTTTCTCCCACGCAGAGAGTCCCTGGAACACCCAGGCCTTCTCCTGGCCCGTCCGGATCCAGATTCTCTAACCTCGGGTGAACGCGTCGCGGTCACCCGAGGTTAGAGAATCTGCTCGTTCCAAAAAAACGCTCAAAAGGGCCACCTGAGTTTGGACTGCTGAGCCAGGGGACAGGTGGTGCGAAGGGTCTTTTTTTGGGAAACGGAGCGATATCTTAGATTTCATGCCATCACTCGTAGTTACGAGCCTACCGGAAGGGGGTCCCAGAAGGTGTGTTTTCCTAGGAACAGCCCATCGTAACTAAGGAGATCGTGGAGGGCTCTCGGGCAAGGGCCTCGAGGAGTTAGAAGCCGACCGCTAGAGAGCGAGGCCCTGCTTCCAATACTAAGGGAGAGAGATTTAAAAATCTTCCCAGGGCTTTAAGTCCAATTACTTGGACCACTGACTCGCCTGTCACTGTTGTTGATGACGAGAGGGACTCAGCTTTTCTGAAGTGCACTCGGGTGTAGGTGCAGGACCCTGGAAGGAGAGGCAGAACTCCCTGACGTGCGAGGAGCAGTGTTCTTTTACTGCCCGCTCACCCAGGCCAGTAGGAACCTGATTCCTAGGCTGAAGGCCAGTCGCATTGTCATTCTCGCTTCTTAAGTTGCTTTTCTATGACTGACTTTTTACCTTTTCATTTCAGAGGAACCCCTTGTAAGTGCCCACCATACGTTGGTACCATCGTGCCCGTCTTCACCCCGGCCAGGCGATGGAGGACGCGTCGCTGTGGGATGGTGAGCATTCTCCATGTTGCTCTGGTTCCCAACTTTGGCAGCAGCAGTCCCACCAGTGGTGGGATTCAGTACCTGTCCATGTTGCCCCACGTCCTCTGGATTCTGCACACTCTCTTCTGCACAATCTCCTGAGCATTGGTGGCTCTGTTTGATTTTTGCTGGTGCGTGTTTGCTTTCTAGTTATAGACCCACTCAGTGAGGGCGTAAACAGCATGTGTGGGTTCCATGCTCACCCTCGTCCGCGCCCCTCCCCCCCCCCCAAGGACCCTGCTCCCTGGGGATGCCGGTTACATCTCCATGGCTATTGTGGGTCATGCATTTGGGGTAGCTGTCAATCGGGGGGGCGAGGCCATGTCTCTGTCCCGCCTTGTGCCTCTCACACTCTTTCAGCCCACACTTGCATGAATCTCTATGAGCTGGCCCGGTTGAGTGTTATGGCTACTTCTCTGATGAGGTCTGGGAGCTGCTGTGAATCTGGATCTCTGTGACTCTGGACTCCGCGGGAGCCCAGTGTTCTCTGTGCCTATCTCCTTCACCTTTGTGCTGATTGGAGTCTATTCTAATACTCAGAGGTTAGCAGCCTCTAGAACTCTGCTCCCTCGTACATTTTGTTTTTCCTCCCCATCTCACGTGTAGGTTTCTAAAGTCTGCCCTCAACGAGCCGTGTGGCTCTTCTCCTCAAGATCTCTGTACACTGTCTGGGGTGCTCTTTTTAGCTGGTAAGCTCTTCCTCTCTTTTTATAGGGCTTCATGTATCTTTTCATGAATTTTGTCGAATTTGTCCTCGGATCTCGTTGCTCTGTGCAAGAAAAAAAAAAAAAGAAAAGGAAAACACGCAGTGATCCGCAGTCTGCATTGGCAAATCGGTTTCTATGCCACAGAAGGCAGTGGGATTTTTATAGGAGAGCCACTGTTGCAGTTGCTCTACCATCCGGCCCCCTTTTCTCTCGCTTGGAAAGCTTCTGAAACCAACTCTGAGTTTTCTTGATCATGACAAAGGCCTGCATGACATTCTGGGTCTCTCCTGCAGAGAGCTCATAGAGTTTTTCTCTAATTTTCAAGGAATATCCAGTCCATTGCTTAGTGGGACCTAATAGACCTTGGCCAAATGTGTTTCTGAATCACTTGTTGATTCTATTGAATAATTGATTGTTTGATTCATTGACTGATTTCTGAGAGACAGAAGAAGACGGAGAGGGAGAGAGAATGGACGCCCCAGGGCCCTCAGGCAATACAAATGTACTCCAGATGCATGCCCCACCATGTGCATCTGGCTAAGGTGGGACGTTTGGAATCGAACTTGGTTCTTTTGGCTTCGCAAGCAAATGCCTTAACCACTAAGCCTTCGCTCAGCCCTTCTATATTTTATTTATTTATGTTTTGGTTTTGAGAGGTAGGGTCTCACTGTAGCTCAGGCTGACCTGGAAGTCACATTCTCTCTCTCTCTCTCTCTCTCTCTCTCTCTCTCTCTAACACCTTCTAACCCTCCCCTAAATAATAAAAATAATAAAAATAATAATAATAAATAAAATAATAATAATGAAATATATCTATGGTGGTGCTCACGCCTGTCATCCCAGCAGCACTAGGAGGGAGTCAGAGAGTGAGGAAGGTCGTGGCTGTGAGTTCGAGGCCACCCTGAGACGACAGAGTGAATTCCAGCTCAGCCTGGGCTAGAGCCAGTCCTACCTGGAAAACCAAGACAACCCCAAAACCAACGAAATAAATGTAACATCTACCCTAAGTACATTGTCATGCAGCCAAAAGCAGGAGGAGGTGTTTAGAGCATGATAGATACGTATGTATACACACACACACACACACACACACACACACACACACACATATATGTATACTATGTATTCATTTTATGTATTATACATTATTCAGAATATATACGAATATATATTTAAATTTATATATAAACTTATATGTAAATGTGTGAGTTCATATACGAATATACATGAAAATTTATACATATATCCAATATATAAAAATATATGTGATATATTTACATATATGACATGTATAAAATATAATTACATGTATTAAAGATTATTATACGTTATTTATACTACATAATACATACATATACAGCTATATATAATTATATGTAAATATATGAATTTATATATATATATATATATATATAATAGGATTAGGTTTAAGGCCATATGTAAATTTATATCCATAAATACATACATACACAAACATATACACAATTTTCGGGGGGGTGACAGGTAGGGACTGGCTGTAGCCCCGGATGACAAAGAATTCACTGTGGCGTCTCTCAGCCTGGCCTTGAACTGACAGCCAAGACTCTTCTAACATGTACTTATTCACCATTGGTTTCCAGGAAAAGTGAGAATAACTTCTAAGAAGTATCAATCTCAGAATTAAAACCTTCTAATGTCCTAACATACATACTAAGTGCCAGCGAGCATTCTCTGGATCTCAGTTGAAGGGAGGCTTCTGATGTCGATGTTCACGTGATGACACCAGGTGACAATGGCCTTGTGTCTGTGGAATTTTCTTTCCCAGGAGATCTTCTGGAAAGTTTCAGAAACCAACTCTGAATTTTCTCTATCATGACAAAGGCCTGCATAACTATCTGTGTGTCTCCTGCAGAGATAGAGCACATAGGGTTTTTCGGTCATTTTCAAATATGATCGAGTAGTCTCCTTAGCAGGACCTAATAGACGTTTGCCAAATGGGTTGTGTGTCATCGCTTCGCTTACAACTATTCCCGGCATTTAGGCTATGTAAAGTCAAAGCTTCAGTCTGTTTCGATCGTAATTCATTTGATTTATTGTATATTTTAGTTTTTCTTTCTTTCTCTGTTGCTTGCTTGCTTGCTTGCTTGCTTGAGTCTTTGCTGTCTGTCCTTCTTCCTTCCTTCCTTCCTTCCTTCCTTCCTTCCTTTCCTTCCTTTCCTTTCTTCCTTCCTTTTCTTCCTTTCCTTCCTTTTTTTCTTTTTTATTATTTTGGCTTTGCGATGTTTTGCAAATGTGACTGAATGAAGAAATGACATATTGGCGATTTTTCCATACCTTGCCCTTGTTGTGCTCCATCACCACACCTGCATCCACCGTGTTGTCAGGAGGGTTCTGAAGCCTCCTTCTGGCGACTCCGTGCCTCAAGGTACACTTTCCAAGTCTGAGGTTCTCGATTCCTTCTGCCCACTCTTCAGCTCATAAGGCTTATAAGGAATTAAAAGGAATCTGTGGGCTGGATAATACTTAGGGGTTAAGGCGCCTGGCTTCTAACCCTAAGAACACTGGTTCCAATCTTGAGGGGGCTTCCAATCTCCAGGTCCCACGTTTAGTCAGATGCAAAGTTACGCGAGGGTGCAATGCCGTACTTGGCCTCAGGGGGGCGCGCACATCTTGATTTCGTGCACAGCAGCTGAGACACTGCCTGCCCACCCATCTCTGACACTCTACCAGGTCTGCTGGGTTACCAGAAGTGTGAGCCTCAGGCAGAAAGGGCGCTCAAAACTCCTACTGAATATCTTCAAACCTCTGTCAGTTCTGGAGGTCCCGGACAGATGTGAGCAGATGACTCAGGTGCTTGTCGCGAGCCCCGTTTTTCTCCCACGCAGAGAGTCCCTGGAACACCCAGGCCTTCTCCTGGCCCGTCCGGCTCCAGATTCTCTAACCTCGGGTGAACGCGTCGCGGTCACCCGAGGTTAGAGAATCTGCTCGTTCCAAAAAAACGCTCCAAATGGCCGCCTGAGTTTGGACTGCTGAGCCAGGGGACAGGCAGAGAGCGGAGGGGTCTTTTTGGAAATGGAGCGATATCTTACATTTCATGCCATCACTCTGAGTTACGAGCCTACCAGAAGGGGGATGTCTGAAAAATGAACAAACAGGTCACAGAGTGTGTGTTTTCCTAGGAATGGCCCAGCCTAACTAAGGAGATCGTGGAGGGCTGATGGGAAAGGGCCTCGAGGAGTTAGAAGCCGGCCGCTAGAGACCAAGGCCCTGCTTGAAAATACTGAGGTAGAGATTTAAAAATCTTCCCGGGGCTCTGAGTCCAATTACTTGGACCACTGTCTCGCCTGTCATTGTTGTTGATGACGAGAGGGACTCAGGTTTTCTGCAGTGAGCTCGGTGTCGGTGCAGGATCCTGGCAGGAGAGGAGAACTCCGTGAGGTGCGAGGAACAGTGTTCTTTTACTGCCCGCACCCCAATATATATACACATATGAATATATATTTTAATTAGATATAAACTTATATGTAAATGTATGAGTTCATATATGAATATACATGGAAATTTATACATATATTAGCTATATAAATATATGTTATATATTTATATATGACATGTATAAAATATAATTACATGTATTATACATTTTTACATTTATAACACATATATAATACATATACAAATATATATAATTATATATGAATTATATAAATTTTTATATATATCTCAGTAGGATTAGGTTTAAGGCCATATGTAAATGTGTATCCATCAACACAGAAACATACACACACACACACACACATGTATATATATGCATATACATAAATACATACATACATACATACATACACATACATACATATATACATACATAATTTTTGGAGGGGGTACGAGGTAGCAATGGCTGTAGCCCGGCTAACACAGAATTCACTGTGGCGTGTCAGGCTGGCCTTGAACTTCCAGCCAAACCCTTATAAATTGTACTTATTCACAACTGGTTTCCTGGAAAAGTTAGAATAACCTCTAAGAAGTGTCAATCTCGGAATTAAATCTTTCTAATGTCCTAACATTCATAGTAAGTGCCAGCGAACATTCTCTGGATCTCAGTTGAAGGGAGGCTTCTGTGATGTCGACTTTTCATGTGATGACACCAGGTGACTCTGGCCTTGTGTCTGTGTTATTTTCTCTCCCAGGTGATCTGCTGGAAAGTTTCTGAAACCAGCACTGAATTTTCTCTATCATGACAAAGGCCTGCATAGCCATCTGTGTGTCTCCTGCAAAGATAGAGCACATAGGGTTTTTCTGTAATTTTCAAAGATTATCGAGTCGTCTCCTTAACAGGACCTAATAGACGTTTGCCAAATGGGTTGTGTGTCATCGCTTCGCTTACAACTATTCCCCCGCATTTAGGCTATGTAAAGTCAAAGCTTCAGTCTGTTTCGATCGTAATTCATTTGATTTATTGTATATTTTACTTTCTTTCTTTCTCTGTTGCTTGCTTGAGTCTTTTTGCTGTCTGTCCTTCTTCCTTCCTTTCCTTTCTTCCTTTCTTTCTTTTCTTCCTTCCTTCCTTCCTTCCTTCCTTCCTTCCTTCCTTCCGTTTTTTGCTTTTTGTTATTTTGTCTTTGCGATGTTTTTTGCAAGTGTGACTGAATGAAGCAATGACATATTGGCGATTTTTCCATACCTTGCCCTTGTTGTGGTCCATCACCACACCTGCATCCACCGTGTTGTCAGGAAGGTTCTCAAGCGCCTCCTTCTGGCGACTCCGTGCCCCAAGGTACACTTACCAAGTCTGAGGTTCTCCATTCCTTCTGCCCACTCTTCAGCTCATTAGGCTTATAAGGAATTAAAAGGAATTTCTGGGCTGGAGAGAATACTCAGGGCTTAAGGCGCCTGGCTTCTAACCCTAAGAACACTGGTTCAAATCCTGAGGGGGTTTCAATCTCCAGGTCCCACGTTTAGACAGATGCAAAGTTACGCAAGGGTGCAATGCCTCACTTGGCCACGAGGCGGCGCGCACATCTTGATTTCGTGCACAGCAGCTGAGACACTGCCTGCCCGCCCATTTCTCACACTCCACCAGGTCTGCTGGGTTACCAGAAGTGTGAGCCTCAGGCAGAGAGGGCGCTCAAAACTCCTACTGAATATCTTCAAACCTCTGTCAGTTCTGGAGGTCCCGGACAGATGTGAGCAGATGACTCAGGTGCTTGTCGCGAGCCCCGTTTTTCTCCCACGCAGAGAGTCCCTGGAACACCCAGGCCTTCTCCTGGCCCGTCCGGCTCAGATTCTCTAACCTCGGGTGAACGCGTCGCGGTCACCCGAGGTTAGAGAATCTGCTCGTTCCAAAAAAACGCTCCAAATGGCCGCCTGAGTTTGGACTGCTGAGCCAGGGGACAGGCGGAGAGCGGAGGGGTCTTTTTGAAAATGGCGATATCTTATTTTTCATGCCATCACTCTGAGTTACGAGCCTACCGGAAGGGGGATGTGTCTGAAAATGAACAAACAGGTCACAGAGTGTGTGTTTTCCTAGGAATGGCCCAGCCTAACTAAGGAGATCGTGGAGGGCTGATGGGAAAGGGCCTCGAGGAGTTAGAAGCCGGCCGCTAGAGACCAAGGCCCTGCTTGAAATACTGAGGTAGAGAGATTTAAAAATCTTCCCGGGGCTCTGAGTCCAATTACTTGGACCACTGTCTCGCCTGTCATTGTTGTTGATGACGAGAGGGGGACTCAGGTTTTCTGAAAGTGAGCTCGGGTGTCGGTGCAGGATCCTGGCAGGAGAGTGAGAACTCCGTGAGGTGCGAGGAACAGTGTTCTTTTACTGCCCGCTCACCCAGAATATATACACATATGAATATATATTTTAATTAGATATAAACTTATATGTAAATGTATGAGTTCATATATGAATATACATGGAAATTTATACATATATTAGCTATATAAATATATGTTATATATTTATATATATGACATGTATAAAAAATAATTACATGTATTATACATTTTTACACGTTATTTATAACACATACATATACAAATATATATAATTATATATGAATTATATAAATTTTTATATATATCTCAGTAGGATTAGGTTTAAGGCCATATGTAAATGTGTATCCATCAACACAGAAACATACACACACACACACACACATGTATATCTATGCATACATAATACATACATACATACATACATACATACATACATACATACATAATTTTTTTTGGGGTATTTTTGGGGGGGTAGCAATGGCAATGGCTGCCCCGCTAACACAGAATTCACTGTGGCGTGTCAGGCTGGCCTTGAACTTCCAGCCAAACCCTTATAAATTGTACTTATTCACAACTGGTTTCCTGGAAAAGTTAGAATAACCTCTAAGAAGTGTCAATCTCGGAATTAAATCTTTCTAATGTCCTAACATTCATAGTAAGTGCCAGCGAACATTCTCTGGATCTCAGTTGAAGGGAGGCTTCTGTGATGTCGACTTTTCATGTGATGACACCAGGTGACTCTGGCCTTGTGTCTGTGTTATTTTCTCTCCCAGGTGATCTGCTGGAAAGTTTCTGAAACCAGCACTGAATTTTCTATCATCATGACAAAGGCCTGCATAGCCATCTGTGTGTCTCCTGCAAAGATAGAGCACATAGGGTTTTTCTGTAATTTTCAAAGATTATCGAGTCGTCTCCTTAACAGGACCTAATAGACGTTTGCCAAATGGGTTGTGTGTCATCGCTTCGCTTACAACTATTCCCGGCATTTAGGCTATGTAAAGTCAAAGCTTCAGTCTGTTTCGATCGTAATTCATTTGATTTATTGTATATTTTACTTGTTCTTTCTTTCTCTGTTGCTTGCTTGCTTGAGTCTTTGCTGTCTGTCCTTCTTCCTTCCTTTCCTTTCTTCCTCCCTTTCTTTTCTTCCTTCCTTCCTTCCTTCCTTCCTTCCTTCCTTCCTTCCTTCCGTTCATTTTGCTTTTTTTTTGTTTTTGTCTTTGCGATGTTTTGCAAGTGTGACTGAATGAAGCAATGACATATTGGCGATTTTTCCATACCTTGCCCTTGTTGTGGTCCATCACCACACCTGCATCCACCGTGTTGTCAGGAAGGTTCTCAAGCGCCTCCTTCTGGCGACTCCGTGCCCCAGGTACACTTACCAAAGTCTGAGGTTCTCCATTCCTTCTGCCCACTCTTCAGCTCATTAGGCTTATAAGGAATTAAAAGGAATTTCTGGGCTGGAGAATACTCAGGGCTTAAGGCGCCTGGCTTCTAACCCTAAGAACACTGGTTCAAATCCTGAGGGGGGTTTCAATCTCCAGGTCCCACGTTTAGACAGATGCAAAGTTACGCAAGGGTGCAATGCCTCACTTGGCCACGAGGCGGCGCGCACATCTTGATTTCGTGCACAGCAGCTGAGACACTGCCTGCCCGCCCATTTCTCACACACCACCAGGTCTGCTGGGTTACCAGAAGTGTGAGCCCAGGGCAGAGGGGCGCTCAAAACTCCTACTGAATATCTTCAAACCTCTGTCAGTTTCTGGAGGTCCCGGACAGATGTGAGCAGATGACTCAGGTGCTTGTCGCGAGCCCCGTTTTTCTCCCACGCAGAGAGTCCCTGGAACACCCAGGCCTTCTCCTGGCCCGTCCGGCTCCAGATTCTCTAACCTCGGTGAACGCGTCGCGGTCACCCGAGGTTAGAGAATCTGCTCGTTCCAAAAAACGCTCCAAATGGCCGCCTGAGTTTGGACTGCTGAGCCAGGGGACAGGCGGAGAGCGGAAGGGTCTTTTTGGAAATGGAGCGATATCTTACATTTTTCATGCCATCACTCTGAGTTACGAGCCTACCGGAAGGGGATGTCTGAAAAATGAACAAACAGGTCACAGAGTGTGTGTTTTCCTAGGAATGGCCCAGCCTAACTAAGGAGATCGTGGAGGGCTGATGGGAAAGGGCCTCGAGGAGTTAGAAGCCGGCCGCTAGAGACCAAGGCCCTGCTTGAAATACTGAGGTAGAGAGATTTAAAAATCTTCCCGGGGCTCTGAGTCCAATTACTTGGACCACTGTCTCGCCTGTCATTGTTGTTGATGACGAGAGGGACTCAGGTTTTCTGAAGTGAGCTCGGGTGTCGGTGCAGGATCCTGGCAGGAGAGTGAGAACTCCGTGAGGTGCGAGGAACAGTGTTCTTTTACTGCCCGCTCACCCAGAATATATACACATATGAATATATATTTTAATTAGATATAAAAACTTATATGTAAATGTATGAGTTCATATATGAATATACATGGAAATTTATACATATATTAGCTATATAAATATATGTTATATATTTACATATATGACATGTATAAAATATAATTACATGTATTATACATTTTTACACGTTATTTATAACATACATACACATATATATATATATATATATAATTATATAAATTTTTTATATATATCTCAGTAGGATTAGGTTTAAGGCCATATGTAAATGTGTATCCATCAACACAGAAACATACACACACACACACACACACACATATATATATATCTATGCATACATAAATACATAATACACATACATACATACATACATATATACATACATAATTTTTTTTGAGGGGGTACGAGGTAGCAATGGCTGTAGCCCGGCTAACACAGAATTCACTGTGGCGTGTCAGGCTGGCCTTGAACTTCCAGCCAAACCCTTATAAATTGTACTTATTCACAACTGGTTTCCTGGAAAAGTTAGAATAACCTCTAAGAAGTGTCAATCTCGGAATTAAATCTTTCTAATGTCCTAACATTCATAGTAAGTGCCAGCGAACATTCTCTGGATCTCAGTTGAAGGGAGGCTTCTGTGATGTCGACTTTTCATGTGATGACACCAGGTGACTCTGGCCTTGTGTCTGTGTTATTTTCTCTCCCAGGTGATCTGCTGGAAAGTTTCTGAAACCAGCACTGAATTTTCTCTATCATGACAAAGGCCTGCATAGCCATCTGTGTGTCTCCTGCAAAGATAGAGCACATAGGGTTTTTCTGTAATTTTCAAAGATTATCGAGTCGTCTCCTTAACAGGACCTAATAGACGTTTGCCAAATGGGTTGTGTGTCATCGCTTCGCTTACAACTATTCCCGGCATTTAGGCTATGTAAAGTCAAAGCTTCAGTCTGTTTCGATCGTAATTCATTTGATTTATTGTATATTTTACTTGTTCTTTCTTTCTCTGTTGCTTGCTTGCTTGAGTCTTTGCTGTCTGTCCTTCTTCCTTCCTTTCCTTTCTTCCTCCCTTTCTTTTCTTCCTTCCTTCCTTCCTTCCTTCCTTCCTTCCTTCCTTCCTTCCTTCCGTTCATTTTGCTTTTTGTTATTTTGTCTTTGCGATGTTTTGCAAGTGTGACTGAATGAAGCAATGACATATTGGCGATTTTTCCATACCTTGCCCTTGTTGTGGTCCATCACCACACCTGCATCCACCGTGTTGTCAGGAAGGTTCTCAAGCGCCTCCTTCTGGCGACTCCGTGCCCCAAGGTACACTTACCAAGTCTGAGGTTCTCCATTCCTTCTGCCCACTCTTCAGCTCATTAGGCTTATAAGGAATTAAAAGGAATTTCTGGGCTGGAGAGAATACTCAGGGCTTAAGGCGCCTGGCTTCTAACCCTAAGAACACTGGTTCAAATCCTGAGGGGGGGGTTTCATCTCCAGGTCCCACGTTTAGACAGATGCAAAGTTACGCAAGGGTGCAATGCCTCACTTGGCCACGAGGCGGCGCGCACATCTTGATTTCGTGCACAGCAGCTGAGACACTGCCTGCCCGCCCATTTCTCACACTCCACCAGGTCTGCTGGGTTACCAGAAGTGTGAGCCTCAGGCAGAGAGGGCGCTCAAAACTCCTACTGAATATCTTCAAACCTCTGTCAGTTCTGGAGGTCCCGGACAGATGTGAGCAGATGACTCAGGTGCTTGTCGCGAGCCCCGTTTTCTCCCACGCAGAGTCCCTGGAACACCCAGGCCTTCTCCTGGCCGTCCGGCTCCAGATTCTCTAACCTCGGGTGAACGCGTCGCGGTCACCCGAGGTTAGAGAATCTGCTCGCTCCAAAAAACGCTCCAAATGGCCGCCTGAGTTTGGACTGCTGAGCCAGGGGACAGGCGGAGAGCGGAAGGGTCTTTTTGAAATGGAGCGATATCTTACATTTCATGCCATCACTCTGAGTTACGAGCCTACCGGAAGGGGATGTCTGAAAAATGAACAAACAGGTCACAGAGTGTGTGTTTTCCTAGGAATGGCCCAGCCTAACTAAGGAGATCGTGGAGGGCTGATGGGAAAGGGCCTCGAGGAGTTAGAAGCCGGCCGCTAGAGACCAAGGCCCTGCTTGAAATACTGAGGTAGAGAGATTTAAAAATCTTCCGGGGCTCTGAGTCCAATTACTTGGACCACTGTCTCGCCTGTCATTGTTGTTGATGACGAGAGGGACTCAGGTTTTCTGAAGTGAGCTCGGGTGTCGGTGCAGGATCCTGGCAGGAGAGTGAGAACTCCGTGAGGTGCGAGGAACAGTG
>JAEOAD010000768.1:0-25888 GCA_036365145.1 Orientallactaga sibirica | reverse complement strand
GAATCTTGTGCCCTGGAATTGTAGCAAATGGGTATAATTGGGAGGAGAAATTCTCACATATTATCTGTGTGCATATACATTCCAATGTTCTCTAAGAGGCAGGTATCTGAAGGAACGCACTTGAAGAGATTATCATCAGTCTAGACATTGAAGTGAGCTTGAAACTTTAGGAACATCCGGGACTATTTGAAAAGTTGTTTTGCTTTCTTCCACTATATTAAACATACCTGGTTTAACAAGTTACATGCATTTCAGTTTCTTTGAAAAGAAAGGGGGAGAGAAAAAGAGGATGGCTCAGTGGTTAAGACGTTTCCCTGGAAAACCTAATGATAAATTCAAGTTCCAGTTCCCAATACCCAGGCAAAGCAATATGCACAAAATGGAGTTCCTTTATACTACCTAGAAGCCCTGGGGCACCCATTCTTTCTCCCTTTCTGTAGGCTTGCAAATAAATGATTAAAATGCTTTCTTTAAGGGGGGGGGAGTGATGGCTTAGCAGTTAAGGAACTTGCTTGCATATGCAAAACTGTTAAGTGGCCCATGAGTGTAGAGTTGCTTTATACAGGCTACAGGCATGCCCATTCTCACTCTTACATAACAAAACTAAAACAGTAAAAGAAGCTTAACACCATCATAGACCTCCAATCTCAACCACAATGTGTGGTACTGTGAATATTGTCTACTGAAAGGAGAGGCGTGGAAGGATGCCTGAGTGGTGAGGCCACTGAAGCCTAAAATCCCCACTCTGGCCCAGGCTGACCTGGAATTAACTAGGTAGACTCAGGGCGATCCTCCTACCTCTGCCTTCCGAGTGCTGGGATTAAAGGCGTGCGTCAACACGCCTGGCTAAATTTTATTTTTTTATTAAAATAAAACTCAGAGAGTGGTTAGAAAAGAACGCAAAAAAAAAAAAAAAAAAGAAAAATCTCAATCTCTCTTCACTTTCTCCCTCTGCCTCATTGCCTTAACTCTTCTGTTAAAGGTTGCTTTAAGAAAACTGAGAAGAGGGCCAGGCATGGTGGTGTGCGCCTTTAATCCCAGCACTCCATAGGCAGAGGTAGGAGGATTGCCATGAGTTTGATGCCACTCTGAGAATGCATAGTGATTTCCAGGTCAGACTTGGAAGAGAAGGTGCTTTCCTGAGGATCGGTAAAAGAAATCAAAACATTGGAGATGGACTAGATCTAAAAGAGACTGGGCTATGTATTTCCCAAATACTGCCTATGGCAAACTCCTCGAGCTCACCTCGTGGAATCCCAAACCCAACCCGCTAGACATGAGGGGGCCTAGAGAGAAAAGGGGGTTTGGCTCACACAAATTGGCATGATATGAAAAGTCAGCAAAAGCCACTGGGTGGCAGTGTGGTGTTCAGCTCTGTAGTGGCTGCCCATGCCCCTGTAGCTGCGTCTGAGCCCGTCTGTCACCTCTTCTGAGTGGCTGGCAACAAGTGTCGCCATGCAAAATACCTCAGTGGGTGGGGACTTTATGTCACTCAGGCTGGGGCAGGGGTCTGGTGAACTTCCAAGGGCTCCAGCCCAGGCTCTCACAGGCCAGCTAAGGGTCAGACACTCAGGGAAGAACCCAATCCTACTCCTCCCCTTCCTAAAAGCGGAGCCAAGCCCAGCTCCTTGAATGCAACTCCCTCATCCCAGGGCTCTTCCTCCATCACTGTTCACTGCCAAAGCTCTGTCCAGAGGGGCAAGCGAGGGCACCAGCTTCGGGCACCAGGGCAGGGCCTTAGGCCTCTACAGGTGTTAGGCTGAGAGATCCTCGGGGCATTTGGGGGATAGATTGGGTGGGGGAGGCCCGCTGAAAACAATCAGTAGCTGGGCTCCCTGAAGGAGGGGAGTAACCTTCAAGGGAGAGGGCCGCCCTGACGCTGTTGTGCTTTTAGGGAGGGGGGAGGTAGGGCCCTGCGGAGATGGAATTCCTGTCTTGTGACTGCACCTCACCCAGAGCAACAGGAACTGCAAGGGGATGATATGAGGATGTTACCTGTTTGATCACTGCCTGAAAGCTGGCACTGGCCAACTTTTTTTTTTTTTATTTTATTATTTATTTATTTATTTCAGAGAGAGAGATACAGAAATAGGCACAGAGAGAGAGAGAGAGAATGGGTACGCCAGGGCCTCCAGCCACTGCAAACGAACTCCAGATGCATGCACCAGCTTGTGCATCTGGCTTAAGTGGGTCCTGGAGAATCGAGCCTTGAACCGGGGTCCTTAGGCTTCATAGGCAAGCGTTTAACCGCTAAGCCATCTCTCCAGCCCACTGGCCAACTTTTGCAATCATCAGGCCTAGAAGTTGCAGGACTAGTGGAAGAGGACTGGGAGGGGCCAGGGCCAGAGCATGCACCCCTTAGCTGCCTCCTCCCGCCCCTGCCAGGGCCTGTGGCCTCTCTCGAGGGACCGCTCCCACGCCCTCACTCTCGCTTCCCCGCCACCCTCCTCAGGCACTCGCAGAGCTGCACAGGATGGGGAATGCCTCGCAACTCCCACAGGACAGGCTTGGACTTGCACAGTGTCCTCGGGTTCAGGGCAACGAGTATGCCTGAGTGCAGCAGGGTCTCCTCCACCTGACAGTTCAGTGTAGCCTGCTATCCCCGCCCGGGGCTGTGGCGTCCGCGCGGACCCAGACTGCCAGCCATCCGTGGGCGCCTGACCACAGCCCTCCTCAGCGGACACCTGAGCGCACAGAAGCCTGAGCCCAGCTCAGGCCAAGAAGAGCCCAGGCGGGTGGCGGCAGAGAGGGGGGCCCGAGGCGAACCCACCAAGGGGCCCCAAAAGAAGGGGTGGTGTGGGCATCGTGGCTGTGTCGGCGGCTGTCCCTGCTCTCTCCTCAATCAGAAGAGACAAGCCCAGAGCACGAGAAATCCAATGCCTGCCAATGTGTCCGCAGCCCGAGCAAAGGCTAGACCAGCTGAGACAAATCAAGGTAAAGGTCTTTTCAGGGTGCAACTCTGGCCCCAAGAAGAGGCATAGAAGGAGACGAGGTGGGAAGGGGCTTTTGTCTTTTGACATTTCCCCCATTAGATTGGAGGATGGTGGAGGGGTTGGGGCGGCCATGTCAGGGGAGTTTGAAGCCCAGCTTGTGAGGAGGAGGCTGCCTAGCCAGTGTGTATGGTGCGTGGTGCGTGGTGTTCTTTTATAAAATCTTCTCTGGAAGAATATGACTTATTATTACAAGGTCTATATGTTTGGAGGGGGGTTAGGTTGAAAATTATATAGATTATTGTTGGGAGCCATTTGATCCTGACTTAATTTCTGTTTGACAATGGGCTGCAGATAAGCAGAATGTTTGGCCAAGCAGAGATCAGTTACCTGCTGAGAATATGGAAATTGAGGAGGAAATGAAGCAAGGAGGCAAGGATTTAACTGTTTTGTGATGCAGTTTTTCTGGGAAATCCTGTATTTACCATTTGTTCCATTTGCATCCTTGTGCTCTGAGAAGTATAAAAACGCTAAACTAAATAAAGTTGGGGCAAAGGTATTGAGGGAAAGCCCTCCCAAGTTCATCTTTTGTCTTTCTTTTTCCTTAGTCCTCACTCCCCACTCAGGTACTGTTTGAATCTGCCAGTGGGCTCTGGCAGACGAATTAAATGAAGATATTGGACCAATAATGTCTCTTTTTTTTTTTTTTTTCTTTTTTTTGGTTTTTCGAGGTAGGGTCTCACTCTGGCCCAGGCTGACGTGGAATTAACTATGTAGTCTCAGGGTGGCCTTGAACTCTCGGCGATCCTCCTACCTCTGCCTCCCGAGTGCTGGGGTTAAAGGCGTGCGTCACCACGCCCGGCTCCAATAATGTCTCTTCTAAGAGTATAGGCATCACTTCCCAACTGACTGATGTCTCTGACCTTGGCAGTGTAAATTTGGTCAACTATCTGGGGAAGCAGTTTAAAAGCTTAGGTTTTGACTGGAGAGATGGCTTAGTGGTTAAGGTACTTGCCTACAAAGCAAAGGTCTGAGGATGTATTCCTTAGTGCCCATGGACGCTTTGGGCACCAGGCAGGACCTTAGGCCTCTACAGGTGTTAGGCTGAGAGATCCTCGGGGCATTTGGGGGATGGGTTGGGTGGGGAGGCCGGCTGAAAACAATCAGTAGCTGGGCTCCCTGAAGGAGGGGACTGCCCTTCAAGGGAGAGGGCCACCCTGAGGCTGTTGTGCTCTTTGTTAGGGAGAGAGGAGGGAGGGGCCTGTGGAGATGGAATTCCTGTCAGAGCAGCAGGAACAGCAAGGGGAGGATGTGAGGATGTTACTTGTTGGATCACTGCTAGACAGAAAGCTTGGTACTGGCCAACTTTTGCGATCATAATACCTAGAAGTTGCAGGACTAGTGGAAGAGGACTGGGAGGGGCCAGGGCCAGAGCGCGCTCCCCCGTGCTGCCTCCTCCACCCCACCCCACCCGCCCGCCCCCGGCCTCTCTTCCGAGGACCGCCCCGTGCCCGTGCCCTCGCTCCCCGCCTCCCTCCTCAGGCACTCTCCGTGCCACACATGGTGGGGGATGCCTCGCAACTCCCACAGGAGAGGCTTGGACTTGCACAGTGTCCTCCGGTTCAGGGCAATGAGCACGCCTGAGGGCAGCACGGTCTCCTCCGCCTGCCAGTCAGTGTAGCCTGCTATCCCCGCCCGGGGCTGTGGCGTCCGCTCGGACCCAGGCAGCCAGCCACCCGCAGGCGCCGGACCATGGCGCTCCTCAGCGGAAACCCGAGCGCCCAGAAGCCGGAGCACAGCGCAGGCCAAGAAGAGCCCAGGCGTGTGGTGGCGCGGGGGGAGGCGAACCCACCGAGGGGCCCCAAAACAAGGGGTGTTGTGGGCGTCGTGGCCGTGGCGGCGGCTGTCCCTGCTCACTCCTCAGAAGAGACAAGCCGAGAGCACAAGAAATCCAACGCCTGCCGGTGTGTCCGCAGACTGAGCAAAGGCTAGACCAGCTGAGACAAAAACAAGGTAAAGGTCTTTTCCAGTTCGGACTCTGGCTCCAAGAAGCAGCTTAGAAGGAGACGAGGTGGGAAGGGGCTTTTGTCTTTTGACATTTCCCCCCTTAGATTGGAGGAAGGTGGAGGGGTTGGGGCGGCCATGTCAGGGGAGTTTGAAGTCCAGCTTGTGAGGAGGAGGCCGCCTAGCCGGTGTGCATGGTGCCAAGGCGGTGGCTTTCTCACCTCTGTCACTGTGAAGGGCTTGCTGCAGCCTGGGACAGGCACAGAGACCGAAAGCATATCCTGAACTCTTCTGTTAAAAGTTGCTTTAAGATAACTAAGAAGAGGGCCAGGCGTGGTGGCACACGCCTTTAAACCCAGCACTCGGGAGGCAGAGGTAGAGGATTGCCATGAGTTCGGCCACTCTGAGACTGAGGCTGCATAGTGATTTCCAGGTCAGCCTGGGCTAGAGTGAGACCCCACCTCAGGAAAAAAAAAAAAAAAAAAAGATAAGAAGAGCTGGAAATGACTCAGTGGTTATAGGCCCTTGCTTATAAAGCCTGTTGGCCTAAATTTGGTTCCCCAATATGCAGGTAAACCAAATGCACATAGTGACACATATATCTGAAGTTTATTTGTAGAGCGAGAGACCCTGGCGTGCCCTTGCATGCACTCTTTCTCTCTACTCACAAATAATTTTAAAAATATTCCAAAACGACAACAAAGAAGGTTCAGAATATTGTAAAATAATGAAGTTCTAGAAATAATTCTGAATTTCCTTAATCATTATTTTCCATTAGATTTTACTATGACCAAACCTGGTTTCAGGCCTACATTGTTTTATAGTTGTCAAGTAATGCATAGTAATATATCTTTATACCAAACCATAAGGAAACATTTAGTTTTAAGCTTTCAGATATATATTTTTTCTTTTTTTCTTTTTTTTTTTTTTTTTTTTTTTGCAAGGTAGGGTCTCACTCTGGTCTAGGCTGACTTGGAATTAACTATGTAGTCTCAGGGTGGCCTCGAACTCTTGGCTATCCTCCTACCTCTCTGCCTCCCGAGTGCTGTGATTAAAGACGTGAGCCACCACGCCCAGCTAGATGTATATTTTTTTGTTCGGCTTTTTTCGAGGTAGGGTTTCACTCTGGTCCAGGTTGACCTGGAATTAACTATGTCATCTCAGGGTGGCCTCAAACTCATGGTGATCCTCCTACCTTTGCCTCCCCAGTGCTGGGATTAAAGGCGTCGCCACACCTCTCCTGGCTTTTGAGATGTTTTTAATGATGGGCTTATATAATGGGATTGTGATTTATTACTTCTCAAAAGTAATTATCATGTTTCATTGTACAGTTTTCTATCAATCTACGAATGTTTTGAGCACCTGCTGTGAGCAAGGCCTCTTCAAAAAATATTACATAGCCACGACATACTCAAGATATTACACTTATTTCCTGTACATTGCATTGTCAGATATAGCACAGAATCCTGGCTTGAAATATGTGCAATTAGTTTCCTTTATCTCTCTAACAAAAGGGCCCAGCTTTACTATGACAAGTATTGAATAAAGCACCACCAGTGGCTTGTGGTGGGAACACTACTTGTACTTGAACTGTACAGTATGTACTACCTCCTCTTTGGTAAGTACCCTGATTTTAAGGGAAAGATACACTGTAGGCTCAGCAAGGAGTACTTCCTTCCTCATTAATAGTTTTCATCCATGTTATTCTATCTACTGCCGAGAATATATATGCACAGAAACGAGTGATCCCAAGAACACTCTCCTTAAGCATGCACTGACATTTCTATATTTTTGTTTATGGAAATAATGGACCAATCCTCAGTAAACTTACAAAACAGGAGAAAAATCATCAGCCTTGGTCCATGATTCCTGAGAGAAAGGTGCACAGCCTATTTTCAAAAGATGTGTGTGATAAGCACTATGCTTTAAAAATGTACTGTCTTCTTTTTGTTCATGGTGTGGGAGGGAGTAGACAGCTAGTAGTGGGGGGGGGGACACCCACTGGTTGTCTCCAGTGAGTGGTGTGTGGTTGTGAGGAGAGCTTGGGTGTAAATTTCATGCCCTCAGACCTTCCAATGAAGAGATGAAGGCCTCATTGGCACCATGTGGATTCCCACTTGTAACTATTTTGCAGGAAAAAAATTGATAAAATACACCTTCTTTTTGAGTCAGTGTCTTACTCTTGTGTGGGGTGTCCTGGAACTCACTCCAGCCCCCCCAGGCTGACCTCAAACTCATGATGATCCTCCTGCCTCAGAGTTGTAAGTGCTGGGAATAAAGGCTGGCACCACAAAACCTGCCTCCTTGTTTTTATTGATTTAATCTTTGTTCTTCAAGTCTAAAAGCTAGGACCCCTCTCAAGACTGACATGGAAAATTTATGTTCTTTTATAAAATCTTCTCTGGAAGAATATGACTTATTATTGCAAGGTCTATATGTTTGGAGGGGGCTTAGATTGGAAATTATATAGATTATTGTTGGGAGCCATTTGATCCTGACTTAATTTCTGTTTGACAATGGGCTGCAGATAAGCAGAATGTTTGGCCAAGCAGAGATCAGTTACCTGCTGAGAATATGGAAATTGAGGAGGAAATGAAGCAAGGAGGCAAGGATTTAACTGTTTTGTGATGCAGTTTTTCTGGGAAATCCTGTATTTACCATTTGTTCCATTTGCATCCTTGTGCTCTGAGAAGTATAAAAACGCTAAACTAAATAAAGTTGGGGCAAAGGTATTGAGGGAAAGCCCTCCCAAGTTCATCTTTTGTCTTTCTTTTTCCTTAGTCCTCACTCCCCACTCAGGTACTGTTTGAATCTGCCAGTGGGCTCTGGCAGACTAATTAAATGAAGATATTGGACCAATAATGTCTCTTCTTTTTTTTTTTTTTTCTTTTTTTTGGTTTTTCGAGGTAGGGTCTCACTCTGGCCCAGGCTGACCTGGAATTAACTATGTAGTCTCAGGGTGGCCTCGAACTCTCGGCGATCCTCCTACCTCTGCCTCCCGAGTGCTGGGGTTAAAGGCGTGCGTCACCACGCCCGGCTCCAATAATGTCTCTTCTAAGAGTATAGGCATCACTTCCCAACTGACTGATGTCTCTGACCTTGGCAGTGTAAATTTGGTCAACTATCTGGGGAAGCAGTTTAAAAGCTTAGGTTTTGACTGGAGAGATGGCTTAGTGGTTAAGGTACTTGCCTACAAAGCAAAGGTCTGAGGATGTATTCCCTAGTACCCATGGAAGCTTTGGGCACCAGGCAGGACCTTAGGCCTCTACAGGTGTTAGGCTGAGAGATCCTCGGGGCATTTGGGGATGGGTTGGGTGGGGAGGCCGGCTGAAAACAATCAGTAGCTGGGCTCCCTGAAGGACCAGACTGACCTACAAGGGAGAGGGCCACCCCCTGAGGCTGTTGTGCTCTTTGTTAGGAGAGAGGAGGGAGGGGCCTGTGGAGATGGAATTCCTGTCTTGTGACTACGCCTCACAGAGCAGCAGGAACAGCAAGGGAGGATGTGAGGATGTTACTTGTTAGACAGAAAGCTTGGTACTGGCCAACTTTTGCGATCATAATACCTAGAAGTTGCAGGACTAGTGGAAGAGGACTGGGAGGGGCCAGGGCCAGAGCGCGCTCCCCCGTGCTGCCTCCTCCACCCCACCCCCCCCCCCGCGCCCGTGGCCTCTCTTCCGAGGACCGCCCCGTGCCCGTGCCCTCGCTCCCCGCCTCCCTCCTCAGGCACTCTCCGTGCCACACATGGTGGGGGATGCCTCGCAACTCCCACAGGAGAGGCTTGGACTTGCACAGTGTCCTCCGGTTCAGGGCAATGAGCACGCCTGAGGGCAGCACGGTCTCCTCCGCCTGCCAGTCAGTGTAGCCTGCTATCCCCCCGGGGCTGTGGCGTCCGCTCGGACCCAGGCAGCCAGCCCCCGCGGGCGCCGGACCATGGCGCTCCTCAGCGGAAACCCGAGCGCCCAGAAGCCGGAGCACAGCGCAGGCCAAGAAGAGCCCAGGCGTGTGGTGGCGCGGGGGGGCGAGGCGAACCCACCGAGGGGCCCCAAAACAAGGGGTGTTGTGGGCGTCGTGGCCGTGGCGGCGGCTGTCCCTGCTCACTCGTCAGAAGAGACAAGCCGAGAGCACAAGAAATCCAACGCCTGCCGGTGTGTCTGCAGACTGAGCAAAGGCTAGACCAGCTGAGACAAAAACAAGGTAAAGGTCTTTTCCAGTTCGGACTCTGGCTCCAAGAAGCAGCATAGAAGGAGACGAGGTGGGAAGGGGCTTTTGTCTTTTGACATTTCCCCCCTTAGATTGGAGGAAGGTGGAGGGGTTGGGGCGGCCATGTCAGGGGAGTTTGAAGTCCAGCTTGTGAGGAGGAGGCCGCCTAGCCGGTGTGCATGGTGCCAAGGCGGTGGCTTTCTCACCTCTGTCACTGTGAAGGGCTTGCTGCAGCCTGGGACAGGCACAGAGACCGAAAGCATATCCTGAACTCTTCTGTTAAAAGTTGCTTTAAGATAACTAAGAAGAGGGCCAGGCGTGGTGGCACACGCCTTTAAACCCAGCACTCGGGAGGCAGAGGTAGAGGATTGCCATGAGTTCGAGGCCACTCTGAGACTGAGGCTGCATAGTGATTTCCAGGTCAGCCTGGGCTAGAGTGAGACCCCACCTCAGGAAAAAAAAAAAAAAGATAAGAAGAGCTGGAAATGACTCAGTGGTTATAGGCCCTTGCTTATAAAGCCTGTTGGCCTAAATTTGGTTCCCCAATATGCAGGTAAACCAAATGCACATAGTGACACATATATCTGAAGTTTATTTGTAGAGCGAGAGACCCTGGCGTGCCCTTTGCATGCACTCTTTCTCTCTACTCACAAATAATTTTAAAAATATTCCAAAACGACAACAAAGACGGTTCAGAATATTGTAAAATAATGAAGTTCTAGAAATAATTCTGAATTTCCTTAATCATTATTTTCCATTAGATTTTACTATGACCAAACCTGGTTTCAGGCCTACATTGTTTTATAGTTGTCAAGTAATGCATAGTAATATATCTTTATACCAAACCATAAGGAAACATTTAGTTTTAAGCTCTCAGATATATATTTTTTCTTTCTTTTTTTTTTTTTTTTTTTTTTTTTTTTGCAAGGTAGGGTCTCACTCTGGTCTAGGCTGACCTGGAATTAACTATGTAGTCTCAGGGTGGCCTCGAACTCTTGGCTATCCTCCTACCTCTGCCTCCCGAGTGCTGTGATTAAAGACGTGAGCCACCACGCCCAGCTAGATGTATATTTTTTGTTCGGCTTTTTTCGAGGTAGGGTTTCACTCTGGTCCAGGTTGACCTGGAATTAACTATGTCATCTCAGGGTGGCCTCAAACTCATGGTGATCCTCCTACCTTTGCCTCCCCAGTGCTGGGATTAAAGGCGTGCGCCACCTCTCCTGGCTTTTGAGATGTTTTTAATGATGGGCTTATATAATGGGATTGTGATTTATTACTTCTCAAAAGTAATTATCATGTTTCATTGTACAGTTTTCTATCAATCTACGAATGTTTTGAGCACCTGCTGTGAGCAAGGCCTCTTCAAAAAATATTACATAGCCACGACATACTCAAGATATTACACTTATTTCCTGTACATTGCATTGTCAGATATAGCACAGAATCCTGGCTTGAAATATGTGCAATTAGTTTCCTTTATCTCTCCTAACAAAAGGGCCCAGCTTTACTATGACAAGTATTGAATAAAGCACCACCAGTGGCTTGTGGTGGGAACACTTGTACTTGAACTGTACAGTATGTACTACCTCCTCTTTGGTAAGTACCCTGATTTTAAGGGAAAGATACACTGTAGGCTCAGCAAGGAGTACTTCCTTCCTCATTAATAGTTTTCATCCATGTTATTCTATCTACTGCCGAGAATATATATGCACAGAAACGAGTGATCCCAAGAACACTCTCCTTAAGCATGCACTGACATTTCTATATTTTTGTTTATGGAAATAATGGACCAATCCTCAGTAAACTTACAAAACAGGAGAAAAATCATCAGCCTTGGTCCATGATTCCTGAGAGAAAGGTGCACAGCCTATTTTCAAAAGATGTGTGTGATAAGCACTATGCTTTAAAAATGTACTGTCTTCTTTTTGTTCATGGTGTGGGAGGGAGTAGACAGCTAGTAGTGGGGGGGGGGACACCCACTGGTTGTCTCCAGTGAGTGGTGTGTGGTTGTGAGGAGAGCTTGGGTGTAAATTTCATGCCCTCAGACCTTCCAATGAAGAGATGAAGGCCTCATTGGCACCATGTGGATTCCCACTTGTAACTATTTTGCAGGAAAAAAATTGATAAAATACACCTTCTTTTTGAGTCAGTGTCTTACTCTTGTGTGGGGTGTCCTGGAACTCACTCCGTAGCCCCAGGCTGACCTCAAACTCATGATGATCCTCCTGCCTCAGAGTTGTAAGTGCTGGGAATAAAGGCTGGCACCACAAAACCTGCCTCCTGTTTTTATTGATTTAATCTTTGTTCTTCAAGTCTAAAAGCTAGGACCCCTCTCAAGACTGACATGGAAAATTTATGTTCTTTTATAAAATCTTCTCTGGAAGAATATGACTTATTATTGCAAGGTCTATATGTTTGGAGGGGGCTTAGATTGGAAATTATATAGATTATTGTTGGGAGCCATTTGATCCTGACTTAATTTCTGTTTGACAATGGGCTGCAGATAAGCAGAATGTTTGGCCAAGCAGAGATCAGTTACCTGCTGAGAATATGGAAATTGAGGAGGAAATGAAGCAAGGAGGCAAGGATTTAACTGTTTTGTGATGCAGTTTTTCTGGGAAATCCTGTATTTACCATTTGTTCCATTTGCATCCTTGTGCTCTGAGAAGTATAAAAAACGCTAAACTAAATAAAGTTGGGGCAAAGGTATTGAGGGAAAGCCCCCAAGTTCATCTTTTGTCTTTCTTTTTCCTTAGTCCTCACTCCCCACTCAGGTACTGTTTGAATCTGCCAGTGGGCTCTGGCAGACTAATTAAATGAAGATATTGGACCAATAATGTCTCTTCTTTTTTTTTTTTTTTTTTTTTTTGGTTTTTCGAGGTAGGGTCTCACTCTGGCCCAGGCTGACCTGGAATTAACTATGTAGTCTCAGGGTGGCCTCGAACTCTCGGCGATCCTCCTACCTCTGCCTCCCCCGAGTGCTGGGGTTAAAGGCGTGCGTCACCACGCCCGGCTCCAATAATGTCTCTTCTAAGAGTATAGGCATCACTTCCCAACTGACTGATGTCTCTGACCTTGGCAGTGTAAATTTGGTCAACTATCTGGGAAGCAGTTTAAAAGCTTAGGTTTTGACTGGAGAGATGGCTTAGTGGTTAAGGTACTTGCCTACAAAGCAAAGTTCTGAGGATGTATTCCCTAGTACCCATGGACGCTTTGGGCACCAGGCAGGACCTTAGGCCTCTACAGGTGTTAGGCTGAGAGATCCTCGGGGCATTTGGGGGATGGGTTGGGTGGGGGAGGCCGGCTGAAAACAATCAGTAGCTGGGCTCCCTGAAGGAGGGGACTGACCTTCAAGGGAGAGGGCCACCCTGAGGCTGTTGTGCTCTTTGTTAGGGAGAGAGGAGGGAGGGGCCTGTGGAGATGGAATTCCTGTCTTGTGACTACGCCTCACACAGAGAAGCAGGAACAGCAAGGGGAGGATGTGAGGATGTTACTTGTTAGACAGAAAGCTTGGTACTGGCCAACTTTTGCGATCATAATACCTAGAAGTTGCAGGACTAGTGGAAGAGGACTGGGAGGGGCCAGGGCCAGAGCGCGCTCCCCCGTGCTGCCTCCTCCACCCCACCCCCGCCCGCGCCCGTGGCCTCTCTTCCGAGGGACCGCCCCCGTGCCCGTGCCCTCGCTCCCCGCCTCCCTCCTCAGGCACTCTCCGTGCCACACATGGTGGGGGATGCCTCGCAACTCCCACAGGAGAGGCTTGGACTTGCACAGTGTCCTCCGGTTCAGGGCAATGAGCACGCCTGAGGGCAGCACGGTCTCCTCCGCCTGCCAGTCAGTGTAGCCTGCTATCCCCGCCCGGGGCTGTGGCGTCCGCTCGGACCCAGGCAGCCAGCCACCCGCGGGCGCCGGACCATGGCGCTCCTCAGCGGAAACCCGAGCGCCCAGAAGCCGGAGCACAGCGCAGGCCAAGAAGAGCCCAGGCGTGTGGTGGCGCGGGGGCGAGGCGAACCCACCGAGGGGCCCCAAAACAAGGGGTGTTGTGGGCGTCGTGGCCGTGGCGGCGGCTGTCCCTGCTCACTCGTCAGAAGAGACAAGCCGAGAGCACAAGAAATCCAACGCCTGCCGGTGTGTCTGCAGACTGAGCAAAGGCTAGACCAGCTGAGACAAAAACAAGGTAAAGGTCTTTTCCAGTTCGGACTCTGGCTCCAAGAAGCAGCATAGAAGGAGACGAGGTGGGAAGGGGCTTTGTCTTTTTTGACATTTCCCCCCTTAGATTGGAGGAAGGTGGAGGGGTTGGGGCGGCCATGTCAGGGGAGTTTGAAGTCCAGCTTGTGAGGAGGAGGCCGCCTAGCCGGTGTGCATGGTGCCAAGGCGGTGGCTTTCTCACCTCTGTCACTGTGAAGGGCTTGCTGCAGCCTGGGACAGGCACAGAGACCGAAGCATATCCTGAACTCTTCTGTTAAAAGTTGCTTTAAGATAACTAAGAAGAGGGCCAGGCGTGGTGGCACACGCCTTTAAACCCAGCACTCGGGAGGCAGAGGTAGAGGATTGCCATGAGTTCGAGGCCACTCTGAGACTGAGGCTGCATAGTGATTTCCAGGTCAGCCTGGGCTAGAGTGAGACCCCACCTCAGGAAAAAAAAAAAAAAGATAAGAAGAGCTGGAAATGACTCAGTGGTTATAGGCCCTTGCTTATAAAGCCTGTTGGCCTAAATTTGGTTCCCCAATATGCAGGTAAACCAAATGCACATAGTGACACATATATCTGAAGTTTATTTGTAGAGCGAGAGACCCTGGCGTGCCCTTGCATGCACTCTTTCTCTCTACTCACAAATAATTTTAAAAATATTCCAAAACGACAACAAAGACGGTTCAGAATATTGTAAAATAATGAAGTTCTAGAAATAATTCTGAATTTCCTTAATCATTATTTTCCATTAGATTTTACTATGACCAAACCTGGTTTCAGGCCTACATTGTTTTATAGTTGTCAAGTAATGCATAGTAATATATCTTTATACCAAACCATAAGGAAACATTTAGTTTTAAGCTCTCAGATATATATTTTTTCTTTTTTTTTTTTTTTTTTTTTTTTTTTTTTTTTTTTTTGCAAGGTAGGGTCTCACTCTGGTCTAGGCTGACCTGGAATTAACTATGTAGTCTCAGGGTGGCCTCGAACTCTTGGCTATCCTCCTACCTCTGCCTCCCGAGTGCTGTGATTAAAGACGTGAGCCACCACGCCCAGCTAGATGTATATTTTTTGTTCGGCTTTTTTTCGGTAGGGTTTCACTCTGGTCCAGGTTGACCTGGAATTAACTATGTCATCTCAGGGTGGCCTCAAACTCATGGTGATCCTCCTACCTTTGCCTCCCAGTGCTGGGATTAAAGGCGTGCGCCACCTCTCCTGGCTTTTGAGATGTTTTTAATGATGGGCTTATATAATGGGATTGTGATTTATTACTTCTCAAAAGTAATTATCATGTTTCATTGTACAGTTTTCTATCAATCTACGAATGTTTTGAGCACCTGCTGTGAGCAAGGCCTCTTCAAAAAATATTACATAGCCACGACATACTCAAGATATTACACTTATTTCCTGTACATTGCATTGTCAGATATAGCACAGAATCCTGGCTTGAAATATGTGCAATTAGTTTCCTTTATCTCTCCTAACAAAAGGGCCCAGCTTTACTATGACAAGTATTGAATAAAGCACCACCAGTGGCTTGTGGTGGGAACACTTGTACTTGAACTGTACAGTATGTACTACCTCCTCTTTTGGTAAGTACCCTGATTTTAAGGGAAAGATACACTGTAGGCTCAGCAGGAGTACTTCCTTCCTCATTAATAGTTTTCATCCATGTTATTCTATCTACTGCCGAGAATATATATGCACAGAAACGAGTGATCCCAAGAACGCTCTCCTTAAGCATGCACTGACATTTCTATATTTTTGTTTATGGAAATAATGGACCAATCCTCAGTAAACTTACAAAACAGGAGAAAAATCATCAGCCTTGGTCCATGATTCCTGAGAGAAAGGTGCACAGCCTATTTTCAAAAGATGTGTGTGATAAGCACTATGCTTTAAAAATGTACTGTCTTCTTTTTGTTCATGGTGTGGGAGGGAGTAGACAGCTAGTAGTGGGGGGGGGGACACCCACTGGTTGTCTCCAGTGAGTGGTGTGTGGTTGTGAGGAGAGCTTGGGTGTAAATTTCATGCCCTCAGACCTTCCAATGAAGAGATGAAGGCCTCATTGGCACCATGTGGATCCCCACTTGTAACTATTTTGCAGGAAAAAATTGATAAAATACACCTTCTTTTTGAGTCAGTGTCTTACTCTTGTGTGGGGTGTCCTGAACTCACCATAGCCCCAGGCTGACCTCAAACTCATGATGATGATCCTCCTGCCTCAGAGTTGTAAGTGCTGGGAATAAAGGCTGGCACCACAAAACCTGCCTCCTTGTTTTTATTGATTTAATCTTTGTTCTTCAAGTCTAAAAGCTAGGACCCCTCTCAAGACCGACATGGAAAATTTATGTTCTTTTATAAAATCTTCTCTGGAAGAATATGACTTATTATTGCAAGGTCTATATGTTTGGAGGGGGCTTAGATTGGAAATATATAGATTATTGTTGGGAGCCATTTGATCCTGACTTAATTTCTGTTTGACAATGGGCTGCAGATAAGCAGAATGTTTGGCCAAGCAGAGATCAGTTACCTGCTGAGAATATGGAAATTGAGGAGGAAATGAAGCAAGGAGGCAAGGATTTAACTGTTTTGTGATGCAGTTTTTCTGGGAAATCCTGTATTTACCATTTGTTCCATTTGCATCCTTGTGCTCTGAGAAGTATAAAAACGCTAAACTAAATAAAGTTGGGGCAAAGGTATTGAGGGAAAGCCCTCCCAAGTTCATCTTTTGTCTTTCTTTTTCCTTAGTCCTCACTCCCCACTCAGGTACTGTTTGAATCTGCCAGTGGGCTCTGGCAGACTAATTAAATGAAGATATTGGACCAATAATGTCTCTTCTTTTTTTTTTTTTTTTTTTTTTTTTTTTTTTTTTCGAGGTAGGGTCTCACTCTGGCCCAGGCTGACCTGGAATTAACTATGTAGTCTCAGGGTGGCCTCGAACTCTCGGCGATCCTCCTACCTCTGCCTCCCGAGTGCTGGGGTTAAAGGCGTGCGTCACCACGCCCGGCTCCAATAATGTCTCTTCTAAGAGTATAGGCATCACTTCCCAACTGACTGATGTCTCTGACCTTGGCAGTGTAAATTTGGTCAACTATCTGGGGAAGCAGTTTAAAAGCTTAGGTTTTGACTGGAGAGATGGCTTAGTGGTTAAGGTACTTGCCTACAAAGCAAAGTTCTGAGGATGTATTCCCTAGTACCCATGGACGCTTTGGGCACCAGGCAGGACCTTAGGCCTCTACAGGTGTTAGGCTGAGAGATCCTCGGGGCATTTGGGGGATGGGTTGGGTGGGGGAGGCCGGCTGAAAACAATCAGTAGCTGGGCTCCCTGAAGGAGGGGACTGACCTTCAAGGGAGAGGGCCACCCTGAGGCTGTTGTGCTCTTTGTTAGGGAGAGAGGAGGGAGGGGCCTGTGGAGATGGAATTCCTGTCTTGTGACTACGCCTCACACAGAGAAGCAGGAACAGCAAGGGGAGGATGTGAGGATGTTACTTGTTAGACAGAAAGCTTGGTACTGGCCAACTTTTGCGATCATAATACCTAGAAGTTGCAGGACTAGTGGAAGAGGACTGGGAGGGGCCAGGGCCAGAGCGCGCTCCCCCGTGCTGCCTCCTCCACCCCACCCCCGCCCGCGCCCGTGGCCTCTCTTCCGAGGACCGCCCCGTGCCCGTGCCCTCGCTCCCCCCCCTCCCTCCTCAGGCACTCTCCGTGCCACACATGGTGGGGGATGCCTCGCAACTCCCACAGGAGAGGCTTGGACTTGCACAGTGTCCTCCGGTTCAGGGCAATGAGCACGCCTGAGGGCAGCACGGTCTCCTCCGCCTGCCAGTCAGTGTAGCCTGCTATCCCCGCCCGGGGCTGTGGCGTCCGCTCGGACCCAGGCAGCCAGCCACCCGCGGGCGCCGGACCATGGCGCTCCTCAGCGGAAACCCGAGCGCCCAGAAGCCGGAGCACAGCGCAGGCCAAGAAGAGCCCAGGCGTGTGGTGGCGCGGGGGGGCGAGGCGAACCCACCGAGGGGCCCCAAAACAAGGGGTGTTGTGGGCGTCGTGGCCGTGGCGGCGGCTGTCCCTGCTCACTCGTCAGAAGAGACAAGCCGAGAGCACAAGAAATCCAACGCCTGCCGGTGTGTCTGCAGACTGAGCAAAGGCTAGACCAGCTGAGACAAAAACAAGGTAAAGGTCTTTTCCAGTTCGGACTCTGGCTCCAAGAAGCAGCATAGAAGGAGACGAGGTGGGAAGGGGCTTTTGTCTTTTGACATTTCCCCCCTTAGATTGGAGGAAGGTGGAGGGGTTGGGGCGGCCATGTCAGGGGAGTTTGAAGTCCAGCTTGTGAGGAGGAGGCCGCCTAGCCGGTGTGCATGGTGCCAAGGCGGTGGCTTTCTCACCTCTGTCACTGTGAAGGGCTTGCTGCAGCCTGGGACAGGCACAGAGACCGAAAGCATATCCTGAACTCTTCTGTTAAAAGTTGCTTTAAGATAACTAAGAAGAGGGCCAGGCGTGGTGGCACACGCCTTTAAACCCAGCACTCGGGAGGCAGAGGTAGAGGATTGCCATGAGTTCGAGGCCACTCTGAGACTGAGGCTGCATAGTGATTTCCAGGTCAGCCTGGGCTAGAGTGAGACCCCACCTCAGGAAAAAAAAAAAAAAAAAGAAGAGCTGGAAATGACTCAGTGGTTATAGGCCCTTGCTTATAAAGCCTGTTGGCCTAAATTTGGTTCCCAATATGCAGGTAAACCAAATGCACATAGTGACACATATATCTGAAGTTTATTTGTAGAGCGAGAGACCCTGGCGTGCCCTTGCATGCACTCTTTCTCTCTACTCACAAATAATTTTAAAAATATTCCAAAACGACAACAAAGACGGTTCAGAATATTGTAAAATAATGAAGTTCTAGAAATAATTCTGAATTTCCTTAATCATTATTTTCCATTAGATTTTACTATGACCAAACCTGGTTTCAGGCCTACATTGTTTTATAGTTGTCAAGTAATGCATAGTAATATATCTTTATACCAAACCATAAGGAAACATTTAGTTTTAAGCTCTCAGATATATATTTTTTTTCTTTTTTTTTTTTTTTTTTTTTTTTTTTTTTTTTTTTTTTGCAAGGTAGGGTCTCACTCTGGTCTAGGCTGACCTGGAATTAACTATGTAGTCTCAGGGTGGCCTCGAACTCTTGGCTATCCTCCTACCTCTGCCTCCCGAGTGCTGTGATTAAAGACGTGAGCCACCACGCCCAGCTAGATGTATATTTTTTGTTCGGCTTTTTTCGAGGTGGGGTTTCACTCTGGTCCAGGTTGACCTGGAATTAACTATGTCATCTCAGGGTGGCCTCAAACTCATGGTGATCCTCCTACCTTTGCCTCCCCAGTGCTGGGATTAAAGGCGTGCGCCACCTCTCCTGGCTTTTGAGATGTTTTTAATGATGGGCTTATATAATGGGATTGTGATTTATTACTTCTCAAAAGTAATTATCATGTTTCATTGTACAGTTTTCTATCAATCTACGAATGTTTTGAGCACCTGCTGTGAGCAAGGCCTCTTCAAAAAATATTACATAGCCACGACATACTCAAGATATTACACTTATTTCCTGTACATTGCATTGTCAGATATAGCACAGAATCCTGGCTTGAAATATGTGCAATTAGTTTCCTTTATCTCTCCTAACAAAAGGGCCCAGCTTTACTATGACAAGTATTGAATAAAGCACCACCAGTGGCTTGTGGTGGGAACACTTGTACTTGAACTGTACAGTATGTACTACCTCCTCTTTGGTAAGTACCCTGATTTTAAGGGAAAGATACACTGTAGGCTCAGCAAGGAGTACTTCCTTCCTCATTAATAGTTTTCATCCATGTTATTCTATTTACTGCCGAGAATATATATGCACAGAAACGAGTGATCCCAAGAACGCTCTCCTTAAGCATGCACTGACATTTCTATATTTTTGTTTATGGAAATAATGGACCAATCCTCAGTAAACTTACAAAACAGGAGAAAAATCATCAGCCTTGGTCCATGATTCCTGAGAGAAAGGTGCACAGCCTATTTTCAAAAGATGTGTGTGATAAGCACTATGCTTTAAAAATGTACTGTCTTCTTTTTGTTCATGGTGTGGGAGGGAGGGAGTAGACAGCTAGTAGTGGGGGGACACCCACTGGTTGTCTCCAGTGAGTGGTGTGTGTGGTTGTGAGGAGAGCTTGGGTGTAAATTTCATGCCCTCAGACCTTCCAATGAAGAGATGAAGGCCTCATTGGCACCATGTGGATTCCCACTTGTAACTATTTTGCAGGAAAAAAATTGATAAAATACACCTTCTTTTTGAGCCAGTGTCTTACTCTTGTGTGGGGTGTCCTGGAACTCACTCCGTAGCCCCAGGCTGACCTCAAACTCATGATGATCCTCCTGCCTCAGAGTTGTAAGTGCTGGGAATAAAGGCTGGCACCACAAAACCTGCCTCCTTGTTTTTATTGATTTAATCTTTGTTCTTCAAGTCTAAAAGCTAGGACCCCTCTCAAGACCGACATGGAAAATTTATGTTCTTTTATAAAATCTTCTCTGGAAGAATATGACTTATTATTGCAAGGTCTATATGTTTGGAGGGGGCTTAGATTGGAAATTATATAGATTATTGTTGGGAGCCATTTGATCCTGACTTAATTTCTGTTTGACAATGGGCTGCAGATAAGCAGAATGTTTGGCCAAGCAGAGATCAGTTACCTGCTGAGAATATGGAAATTGAGGAGGAAATGAAGCAAGGAGGCAAGGATTTAACTGTTTTGTGATGCAGTTTTTCTGGGAAATCCTGTATTTACCATTTGTTCCATTTGCATCCTTGTGCTCTGAGAAGTATAAAAACGCTAAACTAAATAAAGTTGGGGCAAAGGTATTGAGGGAAAGCCCTCCCAAGTTCATCTTTTGTCTTTCTTTTTCCTTAGTCCTCACTCCCCACTCAGGTACTGTTTGAATCTGCCAGTGGGCTCTGGCAGACTAATTAAATGAAGATATTGGACCAATAATGTCTCTTCTTTTTTTTTTTTTTTTTTTTTTTGGTTTTTCGAGGTAGGGTCTCACTCTGGCCCAGGCTGACCTGGAATTAACTATGTAGTCTCAGGGTGGCCTCGAACTCTCGGCGATCCTCCTACCTCTGCCTCCCGAGTGCTGGGGTTAAAGGCGTGCATCACCACGCCCGGCTCCAATAATGTCTCTTCTAAGAGTATAGGCATCACTTCCCAACTGACTGATGTCTCTGACCTTGGCAGTGTAAATTTGGTCAACTATCTGGGGAAGCAGTTTAAAAGCTTAGGTTTTGACTGGAGAGATGGCTTAGTGGTTAAGGTACTTGCCTACAAAGCAAAGTTCTGAGGATGTATTCCCTAGTACCCATGGACGCTTTGGGCACCAGGCAGGACCTTAGGCCTCTACAGGTGTTAGGCTGAGAGATCCTCGGGGCATTTGGGGGATGGGTTGGGTGGGGAGGCCGGCTGAAAACAATCAGTAGCTGGGCTCCCTGAAGGAGGGGACTGACCTTCAAGGGAGAGGGCCACCCTGAGGCTGTTGTGCTCTTTGTTAGGGAGAGAGGAGGGAGGGGCCTGTGGAGATGGAATTCCTGTCTTGTGACTACGCCTCACACAGAGAAGCAGGAACAGCAAGGGGAGGATGTGAGGATGTTACTTGTTAGACAGAAAGCTTGGTACTGGCCAACTTTTGCGATCATAATACCTAGAAGTTGCAGGACTAGTGGAAGAGGACTGGGAGGGGCCAGGGCCAGAGCGCGCTCCCCCGTGCTGCCTCCTCCACCCCCCCCCCGCCCGCCCCGTGGCCTCTCTTTCCGAGGGACCGCCCCGTGCCCGTGCCCTCGCTCCCCGCCTCCCTCCTCAGGCACTCTCCGTGCCACACATGGTGGGGGATGCCTCGCAACTCCCACAGGAGAGGCTTGGACTTGCACAGTGTCCTCCGGTTCAGGGCAATGAGCACGCCTGAGGGCAGCACGGTCTCCTCCGCCTGCCAGTCAGTGTAGCCTGCTATCCCCGCCCGGGGCTGGCGTCCGCTCGGACCCAGGCAGCCAGCCACCCGCGGGCGCCGGACCATGGCGCTCCTCAGCGGAAACCCGAGCGCCCAGAAGCCGGAGCACAGCGCAGGCCAAGAAGAGCCCAGGCGTGTGGTGGCGCGGGGGCGAGGCGAACCCACCGAGGGGCCCCAAAACAAGGGGTGTTGTGGGCGTCGTGGCCGTGGCGGCGGCTGTCCCTGCTCACTCGTCAGAAGAGACAAGCCGAGAGCACAAGAAATCCAACGCCTGCCGGTGTGTCTGCAGACTGAGCAAAGGCTAGACCAGCTGAGACAAAAACAAGGTAAAGGTCTTTTCCAGTTCGGACTCTGGCTCCAGAAGCAGCATAGAAGGAGACGAGGTGGGAAGGGGCTTTTGTCTTTTGACATTTCCCCCCTTAGATTGGAGGAAGGTGGAGGGGTTGGGGCGGCCATGTCAGGGGAGTTTGAAGTCCAGCTTGTGAGGAGGAGGCCGCCTAGCCGGTGTGCATGGTGCCAAGGCGGTGGCTTTCTCACCTCTGTCACTGTGAAGGGCTTGCTGCAGCCTGGGACAGGCACAGAGACCGAAAGCATATCCTGAACTCTTCTGTTAAAAGTTGCTTTAAGATAACTAAGAAGAGGGCCAGGCGTGGTGGCACACGCCTTTAAACCCAGCACTCGGGAGGCAGAGGTAGAGGATTGCCATGAGTTCGAGGCCACTCTGAGACTGAGGCTGCATAGTGATTTCCAGGTCAGCCTGGGCTAGAGTGAGACCCCACCTCAGGAAAAAAAAAAAAAAAGATAAGAAGAGCTGGAAATGACTCAGTGGTTATAGGCCCTTGCTTATAAAGCCTGTTGGCCTAAATTTGGTTCCCCAATATGCAGGTAAACCAAATGCACATAGTGACACATATATCTGAAGTTTATTTGTAGAGCGAGAGACCCTGGCGTGCCCTTGCATGCACTCTTTCTCTCTACTCACAAATAATTTTAAAAATATTCCAAAACGACAACAAAGACGGTTCAGAATATTGTAAAATAATGAAGTTCTAGAAATAATTCTGAATTTCCTTAATCATTATTTTCCATTAGATTTTACTATGACCAAACCTGGTTTCAGGCCTACATTGTTTTATAGTTGTCAAGTAATGCATAGTAATATATCTTTATACCAAACCATAAGGAAACATTTAGTTTTAAGCTCTCAGATATATATTTTTTTTTTTTTTTTTTTTTTTTTTTTTTTGGTTTTGCAAGGTAGGGTCTCACTCTGGTCTAGGCTGACCTGGAATTAACTATGTAGTCTCAGGGTGGCCTCGAACTCTTGGCTATCCTCCTACCTCTGCCTCCCGAGTGCTGTGATTAAAGACGTGAGCCACCACGCCCAGCTAGATGTATATTTTTTGTTCGGCTTTTTTCGAGGTAGGGTTTCACTCTGGTCCAGGTTGACCTGGAATTAACTATGTCATCTCAGGGTGGCCTCAAACTCATGGTGATCCTCCTACCTTTGCCTCCCCAGTGCTGGGATTAAAGGCGTGCGCCACCTCTCCTGGCTTTTGAGATGTTTTTAATGATGGGCTTATATAATGGGATTGTGATTTATTACTTCTCAAAAGTAATTATCATGTTTCATTGTACAGTTTTCTATCAATCTACGAATGTTTTGAGCACCTGCTGTGAGCAAGGCCTCTTCAAAAAATATTACATAGCCACGACATACTCAAGATATTACACTATTTCCTGTACATTGCATTGTCAGATATAGCACAGAATCCTGGCTTGAAATATGTGCAATTAGTTTCCTTTATCTCTCCTAACAAAAGGGCCCAGCTTTACTATGACAAGTATTGAATAAAGCACCACCAGTGGCTTGTGGTGGGAACACTTGTACTTGAACTGTACAGTATGTACTACCTCCTCTTTGGTAAGTACCCTGATTTTAAGGGAAAGATACACTGTAGGCTCAGCAAGGAGTACTTCCTTCCTCATTAATAGTTTTCATCCATGTTATTCTATCTACTGCCGAGAATATATATGCACAGAAACGAGTGATCCCAAGAACACTCTCCTTAAGCATGCACTGACATTTCTATATTTTTGTTTATGGAAATAATGGACCAATCCTCAGTAAACTTACAAAACAGGAGAAAAATCATCAGCCTTGGTCCATGATTCCTGAGAGAAAGGTGCACAGCCTATTTTCAAAAGATGTGTGTGATAAGCACTATGCTTTAAAAATGTACTGTCTTCTTTTTGTTCATGGTGTGGGAGGGAGTAGACAGCTAGTAGTGGGGGGGGGGACACCCACTGGTTGTCTCCAGTGAGTGGTGTGTGGTTGTGAGGAGAGCTTGGGTGTAAATTTCATGCCCTCAGACCTTCCAATGAAGAGATGAAGGCCTCATTGGCACCATGTGGATTCCCACTTGTAACTATTTTGCAGGAAAAAAATTGATAAAATACACCTTCTTTTTGAGTCAGTGTCTTACTCTTGTGTGGGGTGTCCTGGAACTCACTCCGTAGCCCCAGGCTGACCTCAAACTCATGATGATCCTCCTGCCTCAGAGTTGTAAGTGCTGGGAATAAAGGCTGGCACCACAAAACCTGCCTCCTTGTTTTTATTGATTTAATCTTTGTTCTTCAAGTCTAAAAGCTAGGACCCCTCTCAAGACTGACATGGAAAATTTATGTTCTTTTATAAAATCTTCTCTGGAAGAATATGACTTATTATTGCAAGGTCTATATGTTTTTGGAGGGGGCTTAGATTGGAAATTATAGATTATTGTTGGGAGCCATTTGATCCTGACTTAATTTCTGTTTGACAATGGGCTGCAGATAAGCAGAATGTTTGGCCAAGCAGAGATCCCTTACCTGCTGAGAATATGGAAATTGAGGAGGAAATGAAGCAAGGAGGCAAGGATTTAACTGTTTTGTGATGCAGTTTTTCTGGGAAATCCTGTATTTACCATTTGTTCCATTTGCATCCTTGTGCTCTGAGAAGAAGTATAAAAACGCTAAACTAAATAAAGTTGGGGCCTAGGTATTGAGGGACAGCCCTCCCAAGTTCATCTTTTGTCTCTTTGGTCTTTCTTTGTCCTTAATCCTCACTCCCCACTCAGGTACTGTTTGAATCTTCCAGTGGGCTCTGGCAGACTAATTAAATGAAGATATTGGACCAATAATGTCTCTTCTTTTTTTTTTTTTTTTTTTTTTGGTTTTTCTGATATCACTCTGGCCCAGGCTGACCTGGAATTAACTATGTAGTCTCAGGGTGGCCTCGAACTCTCGGCGATCCTCCTACCTCTGCCTCCCAGTGCTGGGGTTAAGAGGTATTCACCACGCCCGGCTCCAATAATGTCTCTTCTAAGAGTATAGGCATCACTCAACTGACTGATGTCTCTGACCTTGGCAGTGTAAATTTGGTCAACTATCTGGGGAAGCAGTTTAAAAGCTTAGGTTTTGACTGGAGAGATGGCTTAGTGGTTAAGGTACTTGCCTACAAAGCAAAGTTCTGAGGATGTATTCCCTACTACGCCTCACACAGAGAAGCAGGAACAGCAAGGGAGGATGTGAGGATGTTACTTGTTAGACAGAAAGCTTGGTACTGGCCAACTTTTGCGATCATAATACCTAGAAGTTGCAGGACTAGTGGAAGAGGACTGGGAGGGGCCAGGGCCAGAGCGCGCTCCCCCGTGCTGCCTCCTCCACCCCACCCCCGCCCGCGCCCGTGGCCTCTCTTCCGAGGACCGCCCCCGTGCCCGTGCCCTTCGCTCCCCGCCTCCCTCCTCAGGCACTCTCCGTGCCACACATGGTGGGGGATGCCTCGCAACTCCCACAGGAGAGGCTTGGACTTGCACAGTGTCCTCCGGTTCAGGGCAATGAGCACGCCTGAGGGCAGCACGGTCTCCTCCGCCTGCCAGTCAGTGTAGCCTGCTATCCCCGCCCGGGGCTGTGGCGTCCGCTCGGACCCAGGCAGCCAGCCACCCGCAGGCGCCGGACCATGGCGCTCCTCAGCGGAAACCCGAGCGCCCAGAAGCCGGAGCACAG
Organism: Orientallactaga sibirica; assembly: GCA_036365145.1. Taxonomy (NCBI): domain Eukaryota; kingdom Metazoa; phylum Chordata; class Mammalia; order Rodentia; family Dipodidae; genus Orientallactaga; species Orientallactaga sibirica. Next base: position 491 of record JAEOAD010000768.1, on the reverse strand, counting down.
CGCAGGCCAAGAAGAGCCCAGGCGTGTGGTGGCGCGGGGGCGAGGCGAACCCACCGAGGGGCCCCAAAACAAGGGGTGTTGTGGGCGTCGTGGCCGTGGCGGCGGCTGTCCCTGCTCACTCGTCAGAAGAGACAAGCCGAGAGCACAAGAAATCCAACGCCTGCCGGTGTGTCTGCAGACTGAGCAAAGGCTAGACCAGCTGAGACAAAAACAAGGTAAAGGTCTTTTCCAGTTCGGACTCTGGCTCAAGAAGCAGCATAGAAGGAGACGAGGGAAAGGGGCTTTTGTCTTTTGACATTTCCCCCCTTAGATTGGAGGAAGGTGGAGGGGTTGGGGCGGCCATGTCAGGGGAGTTTGAAGTCCAGCTTGTGAGGAGGAGGCCGCCTAGCCGGTGTGCATGGTGCCAAGGCGGTGGCTTTCTCACCTCTGTCACTGTGAAGGGCTTGCTGCAGCCTGGGACAGGCACAGAGACCGAAAGCATATCCTGAACT
>JAEOAD010002061.1:0-25410 GCA_036365145.1 Orientallactaga sibirica | reverse complement strand
TATTAACTCTGGCCAGGTGGGCTGGACCTGGTCCCAAGTACCCCGTGGCACTCTTCTGCATCTGAATCTATTTCTTTACCGTGTTCAGCTCCTTGCATGACAAAGTGTCTTAAGATACCAGTGTCCAAGGCCTTGGAACTGAAGTTCTCCATGACACGCCGTGAAAACCTCAGGGCCGATCCTTAAACCTAAGTTCTTCCACAGAAAGGGCTGAGTCAGAAACGCCCCTGAGAGGGGTGGCCTCCCTATTCCATGAGTGGTCCCTCATCTCTAACCTTGTTCTCTTGTGTCCTTGAACTGTGAATGTTCAAGTCCAGGCACCTAGGTGTAGGCGCCCACTAGTGACGATTGTGAGGTGTTGGCTGTAATTCTGTTCAGAAAGTTCCAGTGTTGTGAATAGCTAAGTCCAGGCACCTGGGCATAGGCAGTTCTACTGACACCAGGTGTTGGCTATAATCCTGCTCAGAAGGTTCCAGTGCTGTGGGAAGGACTTTGACGCTCACTAGAGCTAGCCACAGGTGTGGACAGTCACTTTCAACCCCTGCAGGTGCAGTGAATCCTACTGGAGCCTCCTGGCTCTCGTGGGAGCATCTGTCATCCTCTCCTGCCCTGACAATCCCTAAGGCTGTGCCCGCAGCGCACACATGCTGCAAGGGACACCTCACAGCCACGTAACTGAGTTTGGTAAGCACTTCCATAACGAAGAAGACAGCTCACCTGGTACCATGCTGAAGTTAATCGTGACGTGTTTTCGAGAGCTTCCAGAGTCGTGTATCTCCAGTACATCCGGGTCAACTACGCCTTACACACTTGGGAAAACGTTGTAGGCTGTTAAGTCTCTCACTTGTCACCTCACATTTTATTGCCGCTGGCCAGTGATTGACTTCAGCTGCCTTGAGTCTGAGGCAGGGTGGCAGGAGGCAGGCTGCTCATCAGAGGGGGGGAGTGACTTTTTCTTTCTGAGAGGCTGGAGAAAGACAAGACTACAACTTCCCACAGCAGGTGATCTTGCTCCCCAGGGCTGCATGGGAAAGCACAAACACTTCAGAGTTGTGTACATGACATGTGGGAGGTGGGACTGCTCATCCACAAGGCGCCCCTCCCTTCATCTGGGGTGAACTCCTGGCTCCAGGCACGATGTCCCTATGGGAGGGGAAGCGAGCCTGTGCTTGGGACCAGGTGCTGCGGTGAGGTGAGGGTTAGTACCTGACCTCACATGTGTCTCACGTTCAGTCACAATCATTGGCAAAGTGACGTGGTGATGATCATAGAGAGACAGCTGTCACACCCTCCAAGGTTCAGGGACCATTGTGGAAGAGGTGGAAGAAAGAATGCCAGAGCTAAAGGAAAGGGGGGGGAGTACTTACAATGCTGTCTTCCAGACAGGCTGTGTGAGTCCTGCATAATAAAAGGAGAAAATGATACCAAATTAGAGAGACTAGCTGGAAAGAAGGGGTTTAGCAGAGTGTCCTTATGAGGCAGAACTGCCTAGATGGATGGTAGAATTACTGTGTTGAGTGGTCATTCCCAGACAACTTCTACTCAAAATGAAGCTTGCAGGAAAGTGGGTGGAGCCCCACCAAATTTTGACTCGTTCTAGGCCCTTGGCAGGAAGCCTTACTCTTCGTCCCTAACTTAGCCTTAAAACTGACTTCAGTGCTTGACCAAAGCAGACGATGGACATGAAGACCAGCAGATGGCCAGATGTCCCTACACTGGCTGTTCCTGTCCTCTGACCTACCCTTGGGGAAGGTGGAAATGTGGGGGATAGTTTGTAGAGTTGGTATATTTCAGCCTTCAGAAATGGTCTCATCACGAGTGACATGAACCTGTCACTTCATGAGTCTGGGTGGGTTCTTGCCTCATGGCCAGCCTAACAGCTCTGGAGTAGTCACGTAGCCTGAACCAGGTCTGATTGGGATTGGGGGTGGGGGAGGAATCGGGTCTTCTGAAGCCCACACTAAGCATGGTGTTGCTTTATTAAATAAAGGCAGGGGTTGGAAGACACCTGCCTTGGGTCAGTTGGCACCCACTTCGGATGCCTTAAGCGAGCTGGGCTGGCCCCCTGGCCTGGCCTTCCAGACGCTGTTCATCTCTAGGTGGAACAGGAACTAACAACCATCTCGGTGACTCCGTTCCTCCAGCGTCTGAGCTCAGCACCACCATGGCTTCTCGTGACTCATGGAGCCCTTGAGACTCTGATCTGGGGACATCACTGCTCCATCTTCTCTACTCTTCCTCCTGAACTCTGGTGCCCACACCCTGCCCCCCGCCTTCCTCTAGATCACCTCTAACTGGCTTCGGCCTGACAACTTGGTGTTCTCAGTTTTTCTTACTGTGACATTCTAGGGCTCTGGGTTTTGGGGTTTGACTTAAGGTAGTTGGGTTTTGGAAGCTATTGAATATGGCTGCCTTCTGTTCCTACTATGAAGAGGGGTGTCAGACTGATGGCTCTTAGTGACTCCACCTGTTGAAACTGCCCCACCCAGCCAGCTCAGGAGGGACAACTAGGGTCTCTGCCTTTCTCTGGGGTGAGCAGCCCCTTCCTCAAAACACAGACTACCTCCCCATGACAATAAACGGAGAGAGATTTTCCGAATCCAGAAACTCCGCGATTTATGCACAATGCACCTGGGGTTTAAGGGGTTTTTAATCCTTGACATGGGGTGGTCCCCTTTCGGTGACCAATGACAGCCTGTCTCTGGACAGGACATCTGCGGTGATGGAGGGAAAAAACCCCGCAAGCATGGGACTGTAACTGTTGTCACATCACATTCTAGGGCTCAGGGTATTTGGGGTTTTTTTTGAGGTGCCACTTCCTGTTTTCTTCTGCCATGCGGTCTGGCTAGGACCAGGCCTGTATTGTGCCATACACCACAGCCTTGACTACTTCACTACCACTTGTGGGGACACCAGAGCATTCTAAGAGGAATGTCCAAACTAGAGATGGGTGAGGAACTTCACGGAAGGGAAAGAGTCCTCAGGTTGACAGGATGTTCAATACCATCACAGGTTATTGGGGACAGCTTCGCTTCATCTCCACTAGAGCCACCACTGGCCTGGAGATCTAACTTCTGGGCTTCCTACTTTGACTTGAATCAGATTTTGTGGGTCGGATGTCCAGAAATTCTAGTGACACACTAACGACTGGTATGTAAAGGCTCAAGGGGGCAAAGCAAAATCCCGAGCACCTACTTTATGTGCCAAGAACAAAGTAGGGGTGCAGGAGCCAGACTCCTACCTTGATACGACTTGGGTTCTGCTACCATGAACCAGGCCACTTGAGTTTGACCAGAGATTCTGGGGGGATGGGGTAAACTTCCCTTCTCAGATTTAAGTTGTAAAGAGCAAAACAAGCTTCCTGACAAATTAAGGTGTCTGAGTTAATCACATATACTGTCTAAGGGATGCCAGACTCCAAAAAGAACCACTTAAACAGAACTATAAAATGCCTAAGGCACTAACCCTCCTGCAATAAAAGATGGGGAGAGCCCCACACCCCAGTGCTGTCTGAACCTACTGAGATGCATCAGTAACCTTGAACTTAGCCAGGCAAGACTTGAAACTTCCTGTGCACTCGTGAATGAAGAGGAGCCTGGACAACAAGAAGCATCCTGTGTAGAGGGGGCTTTTGCAAAGGTCCTGAGGCAGAAGTTGGCTTGGAACAGTCCAAGAACAAAGAATAGTTTTTGGGGGACAGTGTGAATACTGGTGTGATGTGGGTGGGCTAGGAACCATAGGACTTGAGTTTTTGACCTTGATTCTGAAGGACCTCTGTTGGGTTCTCAGTCTGTCAGCCATTTGGATGAATGACAGTAAATTAGTTGATGAAAAGCACAGGACTTGAATTGGTGCCGGCAATAATGGAAAAGCTGAACGTGGCCAGTAGAATTGCGAGGACAGGCTTGGATGCATTGTCTTCCTCATACTGAGCCTCACTTGGCTCCAAGCTGGGCACAGGTACGTGGGCTTAATTGCTGTGGGGCTCCCTGTGCTGGGAGTGGGAGGATGTTGTGAGCGGTGGAACACGTGAACTTTCAGGGCTGAGCTACTGAGAACCCAGACACCAAACATGTCTCAAAATGGCTGTGGGAGGGGCTGGAGAGAGGCCTTGCTTGCCTGCAAAGCCAAAGGATACAGGCTCGATTCCCCAAGACCCACATAAGCCAGATGCACAAAGTGGCATATGTGTGTGGACAATTCACTTGTAGCAGCTGAAGGGCCTGGCATGCCCATTCTCTCATTGCTTCTCTTTCAAATAAAAAAAAAAATGACTATGGGTGTAGAGAAGATGGGTCAATGGTTAAAGACACTTGTGTGCAAAGCCTGATGGCCAGGGTTCAATGCCCCAGGACCCACATAAAGCTAAGGTACACAAAGTGGTACATGCATCTGGAGTTGGTAGTAGCAGGAGGCCCTGGTGTGTCCATACAACCCCTCTCCCCCTCCCTCCCATATATTCTTCCTAAAGAAATGGCCGCATGAAAGACCATGTTTCTTTAATGTGTGAGAGGAACTGTGTAGCAGGGAGCCTGAACAGCACGTTGGACCCTGGGAATGAGCGTGGCACTAATGGATATAGCTGGGGAAGCTGCCAACAGCCACACCCTTGCCCTAAACACTGGAGAGCTCTAGAATCCGACTGCAGTGGAAGGCCAAAGCCAAAAAGCCCCCTGGAGATGTCCGTTGAACACTCTCTGCCTGGGCTGCATAGAAGCTGATAGCATAGCACCCGTTTTGGCAGAAAGCAAGCTTTTCCTTCTAGGTTGAACAAGGAGTTGGGCAGCAAGCTCAGATGTGGCCCTTTGGCTGATACTAAAGCAGCCCAGGGCAAACTGCACTAAGAAGAAATGTCTACCAGATTGTCACTGGGGTTTCTAGTCTGTCATCCTGGCCTAGTTCACAGGACCTTCTATAGCTAATCTGCTCAGGAGACTTACAGCATCTGAGTTCCTACACAGAGGTGACTTCTATTTTCTCTTAAGCTTGATATAAAAGAGATGTAAAGAAATAGAACATTTTGCTCTTTTACGCTTGTGCTTAGTGTCCTCACAGGAAGTACTGGTCAGCCTTCGATGCAGTCCACTATCTGCTTTGGTCTTCATTCCTGAGCCACTCAACCCCAGGACTATCTGGGCCTGGTGCGCCAGGGACTTCTTCCAGCCTTATGCTGCTCAGCCACCTCACAAGTTCACAAAGCTTTGGCGTCAAGGGGTCCGGTGTCGACTCACGGGAATGTGAAGCAGTTGCATTGGGTAAAGAAAAAAGAAAACCTGGTGCACCAGGTTTACATGAAGAGTTCAGGATCTCAGGATGCAGCCTAGAACTGCTTGGAGGGTCAGCTTTTATTGGAAAACTACAAAATGTTTGTTGCAAAACCAGGATGGGAGTTAAGCCATACATCACAGCTCACATTCTTAGATTATAGGGAAGAAAAATCAGAACGAACTTGAGAAATGTTGGTCAGTTGCAGGAAGTGCCTAGGGAGAGAGGGGGGAGGAAGTGTGAGGTAGGCCTGTGACCAAGAAGCTCCAAATGGGCTGCTTATCTGCCCTTAAAATTTTTGCTCAGGGCTGGGGAAATGGCTTAGCAGTTAGGCTTAGCGGGCAAACTTCTTAAGGACCCATGTAAGCCAAATGTACAAGGGGGTGCATTCATCTGGAGTTTGTTTGCAGTGGCTGGAAGCCCTGGTGTACCCATTATTTCTATCTGCCTTCTCTCTCTCTCTCTCTTTCTCTCTCTCTCTCTCAAATAAAAGCACTAAAAAAATTTTTCACTTAACAGTGCAGTCCCGGAGTAATGCTATTCAGACCAGCAGAGGATCCTGTTTATCTACTATCCCCCACCTGCTCGGGCAAGTGTTTCATTCCATTCTTCTGAGCTCCTGCAAGGAAGTGACTTCTACTTTCTCTAAATTTGATACAAAGAAAAGTAGAGAAACAATATTTTGCTCTTTACGGTTAGCTTGTGCTTAAAAGGGCTGTGGCAGGGGGTGGGCGACTGGAGAGATGGCTCAGTAGCTAAGGCACATGCCTTTGGGCATGATGTCCCAACCTGTGGCTCTGACGATCTTTCTGCCCCGTCTTCTGAAAATTCCCTGAGCTGTGGTGGGTGTGTTTGAAGTCTACTTCAGTGATGAGCCAGTCTTTGGAGACCCTGGATGTCTGCTTTGGTACGTGTTGAGTATCCTCAGCGTCTGTCTCCTTCACCCTGGTGCTGATTGTCAGGCTCCCCATGGGCGCTGCATTCTTGCTCATCTCCCCAATTCCGCTGTGGTTTCGACTAGGGCTTAGCTGAAGTCCGAAGGGTAGTTTATGTCCCCGGGTCTAGCTACCCTCCGTGCAGCTGAAGCGTGCTTAGGCAGAGACCATCTTGACCAGAAGCTGGGATTGCATTTTTAAGTTTCTTATGCGCATGTCGGTAAAGCATGCCAGGTTCTCCCCACTGCACGTGAACGCTAGACGGATGGGCCGCTTTGCGTCCTGCTTCGTGGCTACTAAGGAATCGAACCTGGGCCTCCAGATTGTGGGATTCCCTCTCACATTTCCTAACCACTGGCTTGGATGTAAGTTTCTGCTGTGGATCCTCGAACGCTAGGCCATCTTCCTCTTCTGAGAAAATGGCCCCTCCCCCGGGAGCTAGTTCTCCCATGAGTTCAGGCTCAGTTTCACTTAATGGCTGGAACTCTTAGCAATGCTGGGGGACATGGCTGAGTGGGTTTCTCACTGACACAATGCAAAGGACTTGGTTTCAGACGCGGCAATCTCAAGTAGACAGTCTCTGAATGGTGGGGATGGAGGGTCCTCAAAACCTATGCTAAGAGCTTGGCCCTGTGGCTGACTTGACTGAACTAGGAACAAGTTTGGTCAGTTTATCCTGTTTAAGCCTCTCTGCATATGAAGCAGAATGGAAGGTAGGCTCACACCTTCAAGGTTGAAAGGCACTGCTAAAAATCCCAGCCAGGCTCAGGTGCCCCTGCAGGGCTTCACAGTACCTGTGAGAAGGCACAAACAGTACAACTGCATCACGCGCATAGCCCCTGGCTGTGTCACATGCTGAGTCACGTGCAGCTGTTAGCGCCCTGACTGGGTTCCTACTTGGGCACCCAAAGCTGAAATCTGGGCTGAAGATTTTAAGGGATGCCAGTGCTCGGGCCTGCTGGAGGACAGAAGGCTTTGAGGACTCGTTAATGTCACGCCCCTTAGCTTCCTGCCTCCCTTGCCACTTAGCCCAAACCACTTTCCAACTATCAGTGTGTTGACATCCTTTCCGTGCTCTCTGAACTTGATTTCTTCTGAAGTCAAGTCTGACTCAGATCTTGGGGATTACGTGGTTAGGTTACCTTCCTTTTGTGAGGTGGAGGAACTCATTCAAGGGTCTGTCTGCGCCCTGGGGTAACACGGGGCCTATGTATGTTGGGTGGAAGTCTTGGAGGACACAGCCTCACAGCTATGGCTATGGAACCTGTCGGTCGACTCTTGGGCCTAAGATAGGGTCTTGTCTCCAGAAGTACCCAGGAGCTGTAACCAGAGCCAGAGCTGCTCGGGAACGAGGTTTATGTAACTAATCGCCTTTGCTGAGGACAGCCTTGAAGGCTGTGACCGTGCACCCGCGTCCTCTGAAAGGAGGTCGTCCCCGACTCAAGGAAGCCACATTCCTGCTCTTCCTGTTTGTGTGGAAGCGTTGCTCAAGGCAAACTGTCACTGTCACTGTCATGTCCAACTTGTCATCTGCCTGCTGAAGGAGCTAGGTAGAGTACCTCTCCATGCCTCGTGCAAGGGTACTGAGTGCCTTTTGTTCCTATGGAAAGTCAGACCGCATATGGGGGTACTGACCCCTGGGGGTCAGAGTGGGTACTTGTGCCTGCCTGTACCACCGCTGGCCCAAATCGTCCACTGCCAGTACAGCCAAGCATCAGGACAAAGTGTTCAGTATTTGAGGAAATGGATATTTCTTTTAATCAGCCCATGATAATACCCTCAAATATCACTGCTACCTATAAAGATGACTAAGTTGCCTGAAAGGGTTGGGAGAGATGACTCCCAGGTTGTTGCTCCTGATTCGTGGACTGCCTGTTGTAACTATCCACTGGGGATTTGCTTGGGTGCAGTGCTGTTCCAACCCTGACTTCAGTCAGTCCCACTCTCCCCTGCATGTAAGAGTGAGTGGCAGTTGGGATGCCACAGGCCTTTGGCTATTGTCCCTTGAATCGGTGGCAGACACTGCTAACCTGTCGCTCTCATTAGTCTGTAGTCATGGATGAAGACACCTACGTGGGTGTACAGCCCTGGCTGAAGCCCTCCTGGCAGCTGCCTAGCAACGAGTGAGGCTGGTACTTGGTAGTTCCATCTCGCCCTGTGGCTCAGCCGGGTCTCCCTGGTTGCTCTGCTGTCAATCTTCCTGCCTGGAAACTTGACTTCAGCAGGAGTGAAGAGGCTCTTTTGTCAGCCTTTGACTTGGTTAGTGTGGATAAGCTTGGAAAGGGGAAAGTCTTCGTGAAGCTGCGTTAGGTTCAAGGGGAGAGGGGAGACGGAAGCTGTTCTGACAGGAGGCTTGTGTTAGTGCAAGTGAGTTTTGGGGAGATATTTGGTCTTTACCTTCTGGGTATGTTATCGAAACTGGGGTCTTCCAACAGCAGTGTTATCTTGACCTCACTGAACCTCGTGGAATGCCCCTATGAACGTGTGACCCCCTGTGGACTCTGGGTGGCATTGACAGGCCTCTGAGGTGGGAGGAATTAATACTCTGACTGAGGTTGAACTTCCCTCAGCTCTGCATGGGCTCTCCAGCTTATCCCTCTGGATCCTTTTACAGGTCACTCAGCCCCTTGGGGATGCTGCTTTATGGCCACTATGCCGCACTGGGTGTTGGCGCCCAATGGCAGACTGGCTGTTCTGGACAAACCAACGCCGGTCCTAAACTCATTCCAACCCCCATGACCTTGGAAAAACGTGAGCCGGTCATCCAGGTGTTGCCTGCTTGAGTGCTGAACTTCATAGACAATACCCAGGAATCCGGGGGTGCTGTTCTACGATCCATGTCGGCCTCTCGATCTGAGATGTCATAACCAGAGGGGCAGGAAAACGCGGGTTTCCAACATCATACCAACGCATTCCCTGAGCCTTCCAACTAGGTGACCGTTTAAGGTATTCGTTGAACACCACCAAAATACATCCCCAACATGTTGGGAGTTAACAAGTGTTTTTCAAACTCACTTAGGGTTTGTTAGTCTGAAGAATCTGATAGGAGCATGCCCCTTGTTAGAATGTTACAAAAGAAACATCCACCCTTCCCCCTCCGCTTCTCTCCCCTCCCTGAGGGTTTGGCAGTTAACGTTTGAGAAGTGAGGTGGGAGAACAGACCTCTCAGTGGTGTGGCCTATGTAAACACCTCCCCCCACCCATGCTTCTAAGTAGAAGGCTGAGTTGAAAAACCCATCACACCTTAGGAAGGGTCTGGGCCAGGTGGCTGCAGATGAGAAACTACAAAATATATTGGGATAACGGCTTAGTAGTGTACATGATCAATGAACATAATCTCAAAGTTTTAAAATCTGATGCCAGGCTTTAACATAAGCAGAATCTAGATAGTAAGATCCAGAAGGCCTCAGAAAATGGGACATGAGTGGAGAAGGGTGAGTGATGTCATACAAACAGGGTGGTGGCACATACCTCTAATCACAGCACTTAGCAGGCAGACGTAGGATCACTGAGTACCGTGAATTCAGCTTGAGAATACATAGTGAATTCTGGGTCAGCCTGAGCTAGAATGAGACCCTAACTTGATAAAGAAACAAAATCTGCAATGGGAGACGTAATTACCCTACCCATACCCCTGAAAGAACTTGGACTCATGTGAATAACCTTGCTACTGTGGAGTGTCCACAAGATGGACCGTCTCCATCTTGGGCTTGAGAATTGTCCAGTACAGCCAGGCTGGCAAAATGAGATCCAGGGCTGCCTCGACTTCAAGGTCCTTGATGAGTTACTTCCTGAAGCTAAATGCCTTCAAGGACGTCCTGCTGTGACGACTTTGTGTTCATGGTGGACATGAGTAGCTTCAAAGGGTCTCAGACCTCTGACAGCTATCATGGTGGTACCTGCCTGTAATCGAGCACCCCAGAGGCCGAGGTATGAGGATGCTCTTCGGTTCTGAGTCCTAGGTCAGCCTGGGCTGGAATGAGACCATTCCATTAAAAAAAAAAAAAAAAAGTTTGGTTCAGTTCTGACCCTTCACTGCTGGAGCAGACAGCTTCAGGTTCACTGAGAGGAACTTCCAGAATAGGCACAGTTGTGGAGGGATGTTTATTGAAGCTTTACAGGTCCAGGGGAAGTTCCAGAATGACAGAAGCTGGCCCTGCTTTCATGGGTCCAAGCAGAACCACACGCCAAATCACTTCAGGAACTCCAGGTAGAACTAGGCCCTTTGCGTATCTCTAGACTGGAATCTCAAACCCACCACCACACCTTAAGATCCGCCCAGTGACACTCCTCCAGCCAGGTGGGAGCAGATCCAAACTGCAAACTAATAAAACACTGAATCTATTGGGGGCCATCTACTCAAACTACCACAGCTATATTCAAAATGGTTGCTGAAATATTAAGCACTGAATTTAAAGGAATCTGTGGAACAGGTCCTCAAAGTGTCTAACAAATGCTTTAATACATAATACATTTCAGTATTGCAATAGCATCTATTCCAGTAATGTAATTCAAAATTTCTGGTGAAAAATACATGGACTGGGAGTTCTAAAGAGCTCCCTGCTTTTATTTCTCCACAAAAATCCAAGACTGTCTTCCTGTATTGCACCAATGCATTTTCAGAGTCCTTGGGACTCACTGGAAAGTGCCCCAACCACCACAACTGGCAATGATGACCCCACTCAGTTCAAAGCCAGATCAGTCACCACCTTAACAGCCACTAGGGTTGCTTTTTGATGGAAGGATCAAGCCAGTTTTAGGGTGATCGGGTACCCAAAAGTGAGCTCAGGATGTCCTTGAGCCTGCCCTTGTAGTCTTCACTTTGCTGGCAAACAGATGGATTTGGCTTCTCATTCCCTTGCTACCTAAAGAGTTCCTAGATCTGTGCTTCTAAAATTTTGAGGCAGAGGGAGAGATGGTGAACCAGGGCCTTCAGCTGCTGCGAACAATCTCCATATGCATCTTCCCCCTTGGGGTGCTTGTGGGTCTGGCTACATGGGACCTGGAGATGCAAACATGAGTTCTCAGGCTTGTCAGGCAAGTGCCTTAATGGCTAAGCCATCCCTCCAGCCCCAGATCCATTAAACTATCCACCCCGGTTCATAAGCAGGATGTTCTACCTAAGAAAGGTGGTCCCCTTTCTTAGAATTAGACTCCTGGAAGGATTAACCCTAAACCTGGCATCATGGCTTGTCAGCACAGCCCTCATTCAGAACCTATAAATAACCCCAATTTGGGTCTCTAGGTGGGCTTTACCCTGCTATTACCTTCTCATGGGCAGGTGCTGTTTTTTCCTTTCCTTAAGCTCTGGACTTGCCATTTCTTTTACTGATAATTTCCATCAAAATCCCCTCCCATCACCCTTTTGCCCTCTATTCCCCCTCCACTCAACTCCTTTCCAACGAGTCCCTCGGCTATTCTGACAGGACCACATTCCTGACAGCTGAGCTTCCAGGTTCTCATATGTAGGAAGTCTTGGGGAACCCTGCATGGCAACATGAGTCCTTCCACTGACTGTCACTTTGACAAAGCTCCCAGATCTCCTGAAGGCTGACTCTCGATTCAGAGGTTCCCACATCCCTCCAGCGTCGGGCGGTGTAGGTTAGATCCCTATGACCAGTACATAGGGAACTGACCCTGGAGTGAGAGTGGTGCCTCATTCTCAGGTGGTGGCGGCTGCTGTTGCTGATCTCCAACCACTGTGATGCACTGTTCCAAGAACACAACAGATCAGGCCCTTGTCCACTGTGGACAACAGTCAAAAAGGAAACCCGTGCCAGGCTGGCTTTCCCCTCTCAGCCCTGCTGGGAGCAAACTACTGCCCAGATGTAGCAGGTTGAGGAAACATGGCTGGTCCGGAGCTGGGAGAAGACAGCCATACTTGTCACCTTGATACTCCAAAGCAGAACTAGACCTTGTGGTTGAAGATGGTGATACAAGGTCATGAGGGCCATCCCTTCACAAGAAGTTCCTGCATCTCCATGGCAGTACCTGGCAGAGCCCCCTAAGCATAAGAGGCCTTGTCACAGTGAATTGAGTGGCCAGGTGGATTATGCTAACTAAACTGCTGCTTTCTTAGCTCTTCACACATGTTAATTAGGCCAAGTCCTCTGATCCTCTGGATTCTAGCCTAGCCTGGAGGCACTCACCTGTGATGTTACCTGCCCCTGGGTCAGTCTTGCTGCTCCTGTCCATGCTGGCCTCCCAAGGACTGCTCCTTCTCACTGTGGATATCAACACAAAGAAGGACCTGGACTCTGCCTCTGAGTTGAGTGACGCTGTTCTGAGCTTTTGCTGGACTTTTTATAACCATTTTTTCCTCAGTCACTCTAGCTGCTGATAGCAACTTTAGGGTTAGCTCATTTGCATAACAGGTCTCTGGTCGACCCCCAACCCCCATTGCCATAGTGATGTTCTCATTGCTAGAGGAGTGCCTCCCTTTCTCTTGCATACTATTTCTAGTCTTCCTAACCAGCCTGCTCAGGGGTATTGTACCTGGTTACTCTGGAAGCCTAGGAGAGGAGAGCCTTGAGCAAGGAGGCCACACCTCTTGGTGAAAATTGTTTCTCTTCCGTGGTAGCCTTGATGGGGTGTCTTATTTGGGGAGTTCAAACACAAACCTAAGCTTGTCTCTCTTTAACGAAAGAATTGGATAAACCAGACTGAGAAGGATGATAATTAAATGACACTCAGGAGATGGGGTGAGGGACAGTCTGAGGACCAAATGGGGGGAAATGGCAGGGGAGGTTAGCCTGAGAGCCGAAGGGTGAGGAGTGTAAACATCCACGTGGTCTAAGGGTCCCTGTATATCCTCCCTGACAGCAGCTAATCTGCCAGGGTGGGGAATGCCCAAATCTTATCTGAGGCGGAAACCTGATGCTGAGAGATGAAAGCCCAAGAACCAGAAAAGAGGGAAAAAATCCCACCAAAAGCTCCATGTGTGCAGCCAGGTTTTTCTGGATCTGGAGCTGAATCTGGAAGAAGTTGGCATACCTGGGTGCAGCTTCTGGAAGGGGCTGGGCTTGAACGCACACACCTGAGTAACTCCAGGTCCACCGCAGCCTCTGCAGACCGCAGGGTGAAATGTGTGGGGTCATGTCCCCCTCAGCCTGGCGCTTGTTTGGATACGAGGTTTTGACCGTATACAAACCAACTTTATGGATCGCTTCTTCCCTGGATGTAACGTCAGTAGGGTTTTCATTAAAACACTAAGGATGTTTGTGCTCTTCATCTTCCCTAAGCCTATGGTTGTGGCTCTCTTCCATGGTCTGTTCATCTCACCATGTTGGCTTGATCATCTTCCATGGTCTGTTCATCTCATATCTGTCCCTCCATGATCTAGCCTGATCATCCAAATAGTATATGCATTATTTTAACAACCGTAGGCTCTGGCATTACCTGTTGGCAGCAACAAAAACGGGAAGAGAAATGATGAATGAATCAATCTTGGGTTAAATGGTTGGATCATCAAAGTCCTTTCCACTCCCTTGAACATGACACTTGCCACCTTCCATGACCAGTTACTTCACCCAAATGCTGCAGTAGTTTCCTGTGTCGCTACTGCCGCTTTGTGGCTGTCACTAGTGAGGTGAACTTCCCATGGAAGGCACCGAGGTATAGAAGAAAGAAAACTGCGGTAAGGACAGCGACCTGATCTGAGTCAGACTGAGTCATTGGCGAAGTCAGAAATAGTAACCCTTGGGCACGTTAGGAAAGCGTGGGCATTGATACTCCTTTGGAAATGGGTTAGCACCTGTCTGGACAAAAGCTTCTAGGGTTAGAGGAGACCTTTGGGGTTCAAAGAAAAGCTCTAGAAACACAACTACGCTTCAACTGCTAGCATTGCCGTACCTGGGCCAGGTCCTCACCAGGTGCCGCAGTGCGCCAATCTACATACTGAATCATGCGTTTAGATTTCACACAACTGCCATCCTTGGGAATCACATCACCAGGCACAGTGGGCAGCGGGCCATGTATTGACCATGGCAAGGTTCACATCTCCACATCGGCTCGGCTGGCTCAAGGCAGACATTGGTGATCTCTGCTCCAGAAAACTTATACGTAGTACGGTTTCTTCACCAGGATGACAAGCGTAGATGACCAAAGGGAAGTGGATTCAGGGGTTGGGCACCAGGTTGGTCTGGAATCTTGAAATGCACATTCGGGGCTCCATCGAACATCACAGGAGCAGTGATGGAAACGACACAACGTGGCTAAAAAGGTGGTCGAGGTTATTGTAGGTCGGGTGTCAACCATCGAGATTTCAACAAGCTGTCGGACGTGCCTACAAGGCAGACGGTGAGAATTGAAGGACCCTAGGTGAGGCTGTCTGGGGGGCTAGGTAAACCCCAGCCTAGGGATGAATGCTCTAAAGTGCACATACTGCTACTACGAGGAAACTAACCTTGAAGGCCAACATAACTGTCTGAAACTCTTCAGAAGTGACACCCTCCGAATCGGAGGAGGAGGCAGGCTGAATGTCTCATGGGTGACTTCACTGTGGCTGGCTTGGACGTTGGTGCACATCATGGCGATGGCTGGCCTGGGTAGAAAGCTGCAAGACACTACCTTGCTTCAGAGGTCACGTGGCATTGGAAAAAAAGGCTTTAGGACTATCTCAAACTCAAGGCAAGGAACTACCAACCCGAGAGCATGAGCACTTGAGGCATGGCTCATTGGGGGCCACTTCTGAAAACCGTCTGGTCTCAGTGCTCGTGTGATGAGACCTCAACTTAATTCTAAACTATCAAATAGGTGGACAGAGGTCTATCAGAATGCAAATGGAGTGAATTTCACAAGCTATTGATCCATTACCTGTGTGCTGGTTTCTTGTTGAATGGTAGATCAGAGAAGCACTTGTAAATGGTTCTGTAAAGTATTTGCATACCTTAACTTCATATGGAAGAAAAAACTTCCTCTTGAAGTTTCATCATTAACAAATTGAAATAAAAATGAAACTCAAGGATGGAGAGATGGCTTAGTGGTTAAAGGCTCTTGCCGGCAAAGCCAAAGACCTCCAGGACCCACGTAAGCCAGATGCACAAGAGGGGGTTCATGCATCTGGAGTTCATTTGCAGTGGCTGGAGGGCCTGGTGCATCCATATATCCCTCCCTCAAATAAATAAAAATAAAATATTAAAAATGTGAAACTCCACATCTTCTATACTATCAAAATTGTGTTCTTTCGGGCAAGCCCAGCAGACTAGCCTTTTTTATTTGTTTAAATATGAGAGCTAATGGGCATGTGACCTTGCACACTTGCATCACCATGTACATCTGGCTTATGTGGGACCTGGAGAGTTGAACAAAGGTCCTTAGGCTTCATAGGGAAGTGCCTTAACCACCAAGCCATCTATCTCTCCAGGCCCAAATTCGTAGTTCTCTCTGAAAGAAAACGGACTACTTGTTTGGGATCAAAAACTTACAACAGGAGTCGCTGGAATCCACCTGCCTTGTCAGTCTTAAGGACACACAGACAGCTTCCATGAGGTAATAGGAGTCATCCTCAGTAACTCACTGTTGGTAGCTTTGCTTCCTGTTTCCATGAATGCCTGATACTTCCCCCAAGAGGTTCACGAGACAATTTCACTTCAGAATCAGACTCCTGGCACTTCAAACTCAGCTACCAGATTCAAACCTTTAAGTGTGTTTAAATACCTAAGTAGACCCTGAGTGTATACCACATGGCCTGAATGCCATTAGATCTCAATGTTCTCAGTTATGTACCAAATGGCACATTGACACCACATACATGAACTCCAGATGCTGAAATAATGGAGTAATCATGATGGAAACTTTAAATTAGGGGCTGGAGAGATGCCTTAGCAGTTAAGGCATTTGCCTGTGAAGCCAAAGGATTTGATTCTCCAGGACCCACATAAGCCAGATACACAAGGTGGCACATGCATCTGGAGGCCCTGGCATGCCCATTTTCCTTGTCTGTGTCTCTATCTGCTTGCAAATAAAAATTCTTAAAAATTTAAATGGAATGCTTAAACCCTGTTCATTCTTGGCTAATGTAGTTATTTATATAGTTCACAAAACTAAAAATGCTGCTGTCATCCCGCCGTGTTTTCTCACCAAAATAAGTGCGGAAGATGGCTTTCCTGGGGAGACATGGACCCTGACATTTCCATGTTCTCAGAGGATGCATCAGCATCTCCTTTCATGACCTTGACTTTCCTAGGACAGAACCTGTCAGCAAATGGGAACAGTACCAGCCAATCCTGAGAGCACTTCTGACAAAGCCAGTCCTTGTGTGTGTCACACACCAGGCTCAGTCACACTCATGAGGCATTGAGGACTCTTGGCCCCAAATGAGAAGTGCAGCCTCTGCTGCCAAGGCAGCTTATCACTAAGAAATGAAGGTGATTAGGTCTCTTAGAAAAGGCATGTAACCTTGGAAGCAAACTCTTGAAGTTTCAAACTGTCCCATTCAAACACAATCTCAGAAGTCCTGCATTCTGAACCAAGTAAAATCTCAAGTCGCAAAGCACACCCACATGGGCTAAGTCTCAGCCATAATGCCTTGCAACACGTGTGTTTGCATGGTTATCTCTCAGGCAGAGATGCCCAAACTTTGCTCACTCCTTCTGAATAACCTTGATTCTCCAGACATCTCAACCATGAGTGTCTAATTGAATCCTTCAGATCTTCTACCTCCTGGTGTTAGCATGCGGAAATCCTCCCCAGTCAATAACTCATCTTTGTTCTCTTTCCAGCCCATCCTGGACCCACCCTGCCCTTTAATATGTGAGCCTTGAGAAGCTGTTAACCTTCCCAACAGGGAAGCTATTTCAATGGGATGGAAGCAGAGTGTTAGGATTGGAATGTGGGCAGGTTTGTCTCCCTGCTCACCACCACGAGGTCATTCACTTGATCTGCCCTGAATGCAGATCATACCATAAACCCACAACCACCCTGGTAGCCTATATCACATGTAACACGGGTAGTGGTGGACCCCACCCACTTCCCCAGTTCCACATGGCACCCTTGCCTGACTGTGACAAGCCAGGACCTTTTCAAGGTATTTTCCCAGCAAGCTAATCAAATGGCCTCAGTGGAAATGTTCACAGCTTGCTGCCACTTAGCTTTATCAGAGCTTTATTTTGTTAATTATGGACATGCTTACTATGGATTCATGCCTTTGTACCATCTTTTCCCTCGTCCCTGCCCTCACTCTGCTTGGGGCCCTCCTCAGCGGGGTTGCAGGTTTCCCTGTGGGGTTGTGTATGTGTTGGGGGAGCAGCAGTCAATTAGTGGGGGAGAGGCAGTGCCTCTGGGCATGATGTCCCAACTTGTGACTCTAACAAATCTCTGCCCCCTCTTACTACCAGTGCCCACTTACTATCAGCCCCCACCGAATGCTGTGATAACAGGAAAGGAGATGGGATGGGAAGACCTGGAAAGACTCCATTGCTGTGGGGTAGCAGCTTGCTCTGAAAGTGGCTTCTGGAGGTGATGGTCCTTCACAGTACAGCACCCGGGGCCAGGGGTCCATCACTAAAATGCCGACTGTGGACCAGACTGTCATGGTGATAGATGGCACTTCTCTGTTCACTACTGTCAGAGGAAGACTTGAGCCTGGGTACTCATCTTGTCTCTACCACATGACCTTGAACAATGTTTGTTCCCCCTCTGAACACAGTGGGTCCTTGGAGTGCTGTGTGCATGTCAGTCTAGTGAAGGTTGGAAGGGCTGAATATGAGTTTTAACCCCATCACTGGTGCCTGCACAATTTGCACCCAGAGCATCTGCTTTTCCCTGGTGGGTTTGGGAAGAACAGGAGAAAGACACAAGCAAAGATGCCTGAAAAGCATACCCACGGGTCTTCTAGCCCTATCTATGTCCCAACACATTACTTCTGCTGAAAGACCTGCCACTAATATCATTTAACTTCAGAGTAGCTTTCATAATCGCTAGTGTAACCCTGATGTTCAGTTAGGAGGCAGTGTGTGCTGAAATAGGTAATATCCAGTCATGACTACAGGCCGTGGCTTTTCCTTCCCAGGCAGGCTCTCTGGCCTCACATCTGGGATTGACAGTGCATCCGGGTTTGGCAGTAGGCACCCAGTGATGATGGAGCGTTTATACTGTTACTGAATTGAGTGTGGTGGCCTGTGACTGTCTAGGATTGTGTGGTGTGCATACGATGTGGTGAGCACCTTAATATTGCATCTTATCTAATGGAACCCCTGGTTGCCACTATAACTTGGGTGTACGGAAGGTGGAAGGTTTCTATCTAAAAACAGGTGGAAAACTTTCACCTGAGTAATGTGACATGGTGGCTTCCTACATGCCTGAGACTGGGGGTCCCCTAGGTGCTGACGCAGTCAGGGCTAACCTTGACTCCTTGGAAGCAAGGAGAATCTGTTCTGTCAGTCATGAAAGCACTTTCTATGCATGGGACATTTCTTGGTGGGAATCCCTTAACCATGGAAGCTCAAAGTCCCCCAGGGAGCTCAGGGGAAGGGGCTCCAGCCCCGGTTCATTATTTCTATTTCCTTACTCATGTCTCGTATTGACCTCCTTATTCCATCAAGTTGCTTTCCCGTGTTCTTCAGGAGTTTTTCTTGGAGTCCTTCAATTTCTTAGAGTATAGAAATCTTCATCAGGCATTTCATCTACAACAGTCTCATTGGAGGTCACTTCTGATGGATTTGTAATTTGGAGTAGGATCGTATTGTCTTAATCTCTTGTGTTTCTTGTGCTACAACAGATGTTTGCATCTTGAGTTAATTTGATGCTTGGGTTTTCTTATTACCTACAGTGTTCTCAGCTGTGTAATCCATGTTTACATGTCTTCAGGGTAGGAGTTGAAGGTGCTGAGTATAGTTTTTCTATTCCAAGAAAACAGAAGGAATCCTAGGTGTCTGCCTGCTATTCAAGTACTCTAGTAGACAGGAGCAACTTATTGGCAAACCCTAAACATGAACTGAGCAATAGATACATTCAACCAAAACCCACAGTATTTATGCAAGAGTGGGGATGAAAACAGATAAATGAATAAAACAAATGCCAAGTTCCTAAGGATGTGTGCTTCCCACACCCTTAATCCTCTTAACTGGGAGGTTGAGATTTCTGGTTTGAAATGGGTTCCGGGTCTGCCTGGGTCTGAATCGGACCCTGCCCCCAATGACAGAAGAAAAAGACATGAATCGGGAAACATCAAAGGCAGCAATAGTCAACACCAAGATACAGTTAATTTGAGAAAAGTAAAGAAACCAAGAATGTTACACATAACCTGCCCTGGCTTGGAAAGAGATTAGCACTTCCAGTATAGACCTATGTAGCTGCCTTTGTGTGAGTAGGCTGTTGCCTTTTGGGATGGCTTCCAATCTCACCAGTGACGAGTGCCCACCTCGATCACTCTGTTGCACTATGGATCTAGCGTTCTGATGGGCTGTGCTGGATGCCATGTGGCTAAGGGTGGCTGAGCTCTCCAGGGGTTTGCAGCACTGATGGTTGGGATGGGAGACTGCAGGATGCCTGGAGGTGTACCGGAGCTGTTCCCATTTGTATCTCTTTCAGCAGCTGCACAGCTGGTCCCTGCTGTCTTCAGGTTTCTTGATTTTTTGCAAGAAGGCTGTGAATGGAACATCCCTCCACCTGGTTTCTGTTCCCACAGCTCTGCCCCGGTCAGGCAGGCAGGCACATGGACCCGGGCTGCTTATCCTCAGCAGGATTCTGTTTTGAGGCAGTCTCACTCTAGCTCATGCTGAGTGGAATTCCAGCTCCAGTCTAAAAGCTATTCTCCCTTCTCCCCTGTACAGTCTGCCTCTGACTCCTGCACGTGGCAGCCTTGTGGACAAAACATGGTGAAGCTGGCAATGGATGGGTTAGGGACGCATGACTTGATGGCATGGTCTGCTGTGTTCTGGGGTCAGGTGGATGGTGGAGGGTTTAATATATTGTATGTTCCTTATCTAATTCTTCCCCATATGTTCAAGCCAGTGCCACGTCACACCTAATGAGTGGAGGTGTTGCTCAGTATAGAGCACTTGCCTACTATGGGCGAGGCCCGGCTTCCTTTCCATCTCCAGCACAAGGAGAGGGAATTAAAATCTGAGTTAACTGTACAGGCAAAAATGTTACTGATTTGTGTTGAACTTAACATTAAGGACCATGCCTTGTTTCACTGAAGGCATGCTAATGAAGATGTGTTTTTCCCCTGAGCTTTGGCTTAATCTTCAATCTTAACCTGTAGATCAGCAGACTGGAATGCAACATCTGTCAACATGCAGAATCTCAGCTCTGGTAACTGGACAGTCATTGAGGCTGTCTTTATGCAAATCACAAGTCCAATATAGAGCAGAACAAGTCCGTTTGAGTGCGCTCACATAGATACAATCCTCCCCCTTGAAAAAGGACTCCGTCAGTCCATACTCTGCCATGATCTCCAACTGTGCTTAGCAGACTTCCATTTGTAAGAAGATTCCATGGACACCTGTTTCCAGTGACAACATGGTTGTCAGCAATGCTGTCCATCAGATTCTTCTAGAAGGTTAGCAGGGTGTTGTGAAGCTTATTTGATCACCTGTGCCTTCCAAGTTATTCCTTGATAGTTGACTTAGTGCAGTAGCTCATGGAGACCGAATAACCAAGTCAGTCACTGTGCAGAATGTTAAATTGAAATGGGAATTTGAAGATACTTGAAATATCTCCCCACACACACCACCACCACCACCACACTTGTGCCAAGAATAGTCAAATGACTTGCCCCAAGGGCTTCTGGTTAAGACCACCAGCAGTAGGCAGCAACCACAAGGGCCCTCCCAATGGTGATGTGCCCTCCCCAGTGTGTCACTTTTGTAGCAGTCCTTACCTGACTCCTGGGATTCTCGGAGAAGGGCCTCATTGCAGATAAATCCCAGCCTGCTGGGTCTCGCTTCCAGGATCCCAGGCCTTCGGCCCTGGTGGCTGCTGGGTGTGGGGATGAGTACTAAGCTTCCCTAGAGAGGAGCTTGGGCTCAACCACCTCCAGTGTGAGCAGTTCTGATCAGCTCAGTTCTGAAATGGGGGACAGGATGGCTGCTTGTGGGAATGCCACACAAAGTGAAGGAAGCTGGCATGCAGTGCTCGGCTAAGCAGTGAGCTGTGGACTGACACCGTTCACTCGTGTTTCATCTTGTGTAGCTTTGGCCTTTGGCTTGCAGCACCAGTTTCAGAGCAGAGCTGAAAGACTAAACTCAGGAGCCCTTCATCAAATACCATGAAAATTCATGCTGGCTTTGATCCTAGACACCTTCAAGTCAGGAATGGAAGGCTGGTTTAATCACCAACCTACCCAGTGCCACACACAA
Source organism: Orientallactaga sibirica (assembly GCA_036365145.1). Lineage (NCBI taxonomy): Eukaryota > Metazoa > Chordata > Mammalia > Rodentia > Dipodidae > Orientallactaga > Orientallactaga sibirica. The sequence continues at coordinate 3,908 of JAEOAD010002061.1, read as the reverse complement.
ATTGAGAGATGAAGGCCTAGCAAACCGAAAGCCTACCCATCACCACACCTGCAGTTACACATCTAAAAAGAATGATAGAATTGATATTTTAATTTGATTGCACAGAGACAGAATGGGTGTGCCAGGATCTCTTCCACTGCAGATGGACTCCAGAGTTGTGGGTTCTGAGGACTCAAACCTGGGTCACAAGTCTGCAGGCAAGCGCTTTAACTGCTGAGCCATCACTGCAGCCCTAGACTCCATCATTCCATAGTAGCGTTCTCCAGAAGAAACTCCCCAGTGACGGAGCTGGGAATCAAGTCTGAATTTTCTGACTCTTCCACGACAATCTCACTTGATCTGAGCATCACAGCCATGCTTTGTGGGGACGAGTACTGGAAAAAACAAAGCCTGGGCACTTGGGTTCATGAACAGGGGATCTCCAGCTCCTCCCAGGAAGGAACACAGGCTGCAAACAGAATGGGCGGGGCGTAACTAGGGAGAAAGGAATTCTGCACGAAGCCATATGGCTCAGGTGAACAAGTGGGCAACAAGTCCAGCAGAAGGCCAGAGAAAGACAAGGCCTGGCCACAGCCATAGGTGTAAACAGGAGATAGGAGGGTGAGGCACCAGCCCTGACCCAGGCCAGCAAAGTTTCCTGAACCTGACAAACTCACAGGAAAACCTTCCCAATGAGAAACGACTAGTTGCTTAAGAGGATGAAAAAGGCAGAACTTCCAGTCCAACAGGAGGGGATCCCCAGAAATGTGAACCCGCCATGAAAGCAGAACGCTGCCATGGTAGCGATGCCGACAAGAAAATTCCCCTGATGACTGATACAGGTGTTCTATGGGAACTGACTGAACAGGAGCTGAGGTGACCACTCCTCATGCCAAGTACCCAGGAATGCTGTCAGGCTTCTAGGGAAGGGAGCGATCTTATTTACATCTCTAGGAACGGGGAGTGTTTCTGATATGCCTGGCCTCCTTGTGGCTGCAAGGATTCCTTCAGGGGGAGAAAAAGGAAAAGAACCCAGGTCCTCCTCACAGGCGCAAGGACGCTGCTAACTTCTAGCCACTTGGTTTATTTGGGGCCCTGCTAACCCTGAACTGCTTGGCTTAGGCTACTTGAGCTGAAATGACGCCAACTGCATGGTTTTTCTCATGTGGGGCCCATCTCCTGAGCCTCTCCCATCCGTGACATGTCTTTTACGTAGTTCTTCTGCCGCGTGTGAGAGAAGCTCAGCATGAGACGAGTATTCCTAACCCTTCTCCATTATCTGCCAGGAACTTGCTGACCCCTATCCAGGGGTGTGCCAGCTAGTCTGGGAATAGCCTGAATTCTGCTGACTCGGATGTCTCTGCTGATACATGTAATGGCCTTTGTCAGGGATGGGGTGTATCGTGGGTTGTATGTAGATGGGAAATCAGCTCAGATACTAAGGTCCCATGTGGAGGTAGGCATGACAAGATTGCATCTCAGGATGTCCGCCCCACCCCTGCCCGGAGTTATTTGCTGCCCATTTAAAATGGCATCCTGTGCCTTGAGACATCATGAGCTTGGCTGTTTGGACGACTCTTGGAAACTGTACTGCAAAGGCCTTGCTGTGGAATTACAATGTTGGCTTATTAAGCCAGACTGAGGACACTTCGTAATAAGCAGAAAACTGGAAGGAAATATACCAGATGATCTGTTACAGAAGTTGGGAAATGGAGAGGTAGGGATGGCTAACTACTTCAAAAAAATATTTTGGGGGGCACTGATGAATTGGGGATGCTTGCTCTGCCGCTTTTCAAGACATTCAAACTCAGGAGTGTCCGTGGGGAGGACAAAAAAAGATACCAAAAGCTGACCCAAAGGCTAGAGAAATGGCTTAATGGTTAAGGCGTTTGCCGGCAACACCAAAGGACCCAGGTTCAATTCTCAGGACCCACATAAGCCAGCTGCACAAGGTGGCACATGCTTCTGGAGTTCTTTGTAGCAGATGGAGGCCCTGATGTGCCCATTCTCTCCTCTTTCTCAAAAACATAAGCATGTAGACTTTAAAAAGCTGGGGGCACCTCTCCTGTTCCTGTTGTCAACCTGAAATGATGTCAAAATGCCATCAAAATAAACAGTAACCCAAAATAAACCTTTTTTCCCACACAAAAAACTGATGCAAGTTGAATTCACAAATGGGACCCAGATTAAGCATCCCCAAAAGGGCTACAAACTTGGCTTCTTAGCTTCCCTGATGTCCTGAGACAAAGCCTGACCTGGTGGTCTGGCAAGTCAAAGCAGCTCAGAGCAGCAAGGTCCTGCTCCCGTGAAGAGCCAAGAGCAACAGAACTTCCCATGGTGGTAAAACTTCCTTCCTGGAGCCAGTCTTGTCTTGTTTTTTTAACTTGTCAGACAAAAGCAGTAGGTCCTCCCATTTTCTTTTTATAGTGGAGGAAAGTATATTGAGTGTTCAAGTTCCTGAGAGCGTGCTAACTGGGGTGGGCTAAAGCCCCCTCAATCTGGGCCACCTCTCCGGGTCACCATCCCTTGCTTCTGTCGGTGTTGGCTCTTAGGTTAAGTTGGGTTCCCCAGCTACAGTAACTGTTCTCCCCAAACACTTCGTGGGGGAAATACTGTCATTCCAGGAATGGAACCATGTATCCCACTGGCTGAGCCTACACAAGCAGCAGAGCCCACCACCTAGGAAAACGGGACCGGCTTCTGCTTTGGTGATTTTTGCAACTTCCTCACACAGGCCTGGAGAGGCAGAATGTGAGGTTGTGACTCTGGGTCTGAGCCCTAGGTTTGTGGCCACTAAAGCACAGGCTGGACATGGGCTTCTTCCTCTGCACCCTTCATTGATACAACCTGTATAAATTCCAAACACTTCAGAAATTCAGAATGGGGAAAGCCAGCGTGGGAGGATCGTTGTGGCACATCTGAAATTGGGGGAGGGTTTGTTTTAGGTAGGATCTCACTCTAGCCCAGGCTGACCTGGAATTCACTAGATAGTCTCAGGTTGGCCTTGAACTCAGTGATCCTCCTACCTCTGCCTCCCAAGTGCTGGGATTAAAGGCATGCGCCTGCATGCTTGGCAAAGGGGATGGTTTTATAAAAGATGGGGTCCCACTACACCCTCACATAGCTTGCTTTTCACTGGTTTGCTTCAGTCTAACAAGTTATGACTTGTTAGGAATACAAAAATTCCTATGTGCCCAATTTCCTTAGTTCATTAGTAGTTGTCTGTGCTTTATGCACATGAAGCTGTCCTGTCCTCTCTGGGGAAAAGTAGAATTGATAAACCCCTCCCCAGCCATTAGACAGACACGTGAAGAAGCCAACCACTGCCTGAGCAAGCAGTAGCTGAGGTGGCAGGAGCCCACTCCTCGGACCTCTAGGGCTTGCCAGTGCAAGTCTGTTCCTTGGCAATGAGTCTCCCTCTTGGGAAGCTGTTGACTGAATGCTTTGGGAGCTGGACCAATCCCATGTAGCCTTTCTGGTGGTGCCCAATTCTGTCTCCAGACAGGGGCCAGACGTTTACGGAAGCCCAAGTGGAGATGGGGGTGGGGAGCATGCTGCCCCAGCTGTGCACCGTCTCCCATGCAGTTCTGGGTAAGAACAGTCCTCCTCACACGGGCCACTTGAATGTAGTTTGATTGCTTTAATCCCACCATACCAGCCAAAGCCAGGCCGTGGGCATATATTTAAGCAATGAGACATACTAACCAGGGCTTGCCATGGTGAGCAGAACACCTCTGGGGGTGGGGGGTGAGGTCTCCAGAAGTGAGGGTTCTAATCCTCGGAGGCACCTGCAGTTGCAAAATGTGAAGGGAGCTAAGGATGCTTGGACAAGAAGCAAAGCTTGTAGCCATCTGGGAACTTCCAAACACCTGTAAAAAGGTGCCTCAAATGTGTACGGAAGCAGGACTTTGCAAGCAGGGTGACATTTC
>JAEOAD010002541.1:0-25306 GCA_036365145.1 Orientallactaga sibirica | reverse complement strand
GATTTTACATTCATAGTAGTTCGTGTCCTCCTCCCGTCCTCCCACTTTCGAAGGGACCCTCATCAATGGAATGTGGATCATGCATTGTGAATATCTGGCTTATGATTGGAGTTGGATGTTCTCTGTATTTATCTCCTTCAGCCTTTTCTGGTGTTGTGATCGCCTTGGCGCTGTATTCTTGCCCTTCCCCTGCGTTGTTCTATGGTTTCAGCTGGTGAGGTGTGGTTAGCTGATCCCTCCTTCAGGTTCATTGTCCACCTGAAAAGAGATAAGCAAATTCTCCAATGGAGAGAGAAGTTAGTACTAGATAGAAGGGATAACCATATATGTTTTGGAGGGAACTTTATATGCATTGGCTCTCTTCTAGCCCACATTTGTGGCCACTAGATCTTGGAGACTGAGCTCATTTTTGTACATGGCTTTGACTTATTTCCCAGTTCCAGCAATGAGTTCCATTCCACTGAATGGATTTATTAGCCAAATCAAGAGCAGTTGGTAACCCACCATGGCTGTTTGCCACTACTGCACTTGTATGAGCATTACGTCAGATTGTTTCCTGCTGGGTATCTTAGACTGCAAGTTGTTTGGACCAATGTCAGACATTTTCCCCCAGTTGCTCATGTAGCACCCTCTGGTACTAGACTCGCTAACTGTCTGGACTGACTGACCTTCTTCAGATTCTGGCCAGGTCTCTCTGTGTTTGGTCTTACACATCGTATGCTGTCTTCGACAAAGGGTCTTACCATTAACCTTTGGTGGGTCACCAAGTACTCTGACAGAATCTCTGTCTTTTTTTTGAAACCTTGTAGGTGTTTCAGATCAACAGCTCATTGTGGAAGTTAACCCCTTGCTGGCACTGGGAGTTATAAGTCTGCACCTAGGAAGGTGTGGGAGGAAAAGATATATAATGTAAAGAGAGAGAGAAGGAGGGAGGAGGGAGGGAGGGAGGAGAGAGACAAGAGAGAGGGAAGGAGGATAAGATTAAAGTTGGCCTTCATCATGTTCTCTCCATGTTTCCTGTGGTTTGAGTATTCAATAGGTAGGCCTAAAAGGATCACTGTTTTAGCCTGTTGTTCAGAGTAAAGGGTTTTGTATTATTTTTTCCCTTTTGGGTCCCAATTTGTATCCCCCTTGTCCTCCCTCCCACCCTCTGATTCCTCCCACCATTACCCTCCCTCCATCCCACCTCCTTCTTGTCTCTTCCTCAGAGTGTTTATTAGGTTTGGGCCACATGTCATATGGAATCTAGTTGGGGGGCGACAGATAAATGAGACCATCACGATTATCTTTTTGTGCTTAGGTGAGCTCACTGAGGATGATCTGTTCCATGTTTGACCATTTTTTTCAAATTTCTTTATTTCATCTTTCCTTACTGCTCACGTAGAATTCCATAGTATAGATATACCACATCTTTCTTATCCATTCATCTAGTGATGGACACCTGGGTTGATTCCCAGCTCTTTTAAGTATTATGAATTGAGCAGCTATAAACATGGTTGAGCAAAATGTTTCTGATCTGAGGCTTGGGGCCTTTAGGGTAAATGCCCAATAAAGGGAATAACTGGATCCATTGGTAATTCTATGGCCATCCTTTCAATCTCCATATCGCTGTCCATAGTGGTTGAACCATTTTACATTCCCACCAACAGTGAGACTTGTTCCTATTTCTCCACAGCCTCGCCAGCATTTGTTTTTCATTGTTTTTTTAATGTTAGCCATCCTTACTGGGGTAAGGTGGAATCTCATTGTTGTTTTGATTTGCATTTCCCTGATGATTAGGGATGTTGAACATTTTCTTAAATGTGTGTTTTGCTATTGTATTTCTTCCTCTGAGAACTCCCTGTGCAGTTCTCTGCCCCACTTTGTGAGTGGGTTGATTAGTGATTTATTGTTTAGGTTTTGGAGTTCTTTGTAGATTCTAGAAATTAGGCCTTTGTCAGTTGTATAGCTGGTGAGAATTTTCTCCCATTCTGTGGGTATTCTGCTGGCTTTGTTATTATATTTTTGTCCAGTGAAAAAGCTTTTCAGCTTCATGTGAGATCCCAGTGGTTGAGTGATTGTTTAATTTCTGAGCTGCTGAGGTTTTGTTCAGAAATCAAGCCACTCCTATATCATGGAAGGTTCCTCTATTTTTCTTCCAATGCAGCAGGAGTTTCTGGTTTTTATATTAAGTCTTTTATCCATTTGGACTTAATTTTTTTGTGCATGTGGAGAGATGTGTGGGTCGAGTTTTCATTTCCTACATATGGTTGTCAGTTGTCAAGCACCATTTGTTGAAGATGCTGTCCTTTTCCATTCTACATTGCTAGGCCTTTGTCAAATATCAAGTATTATAGTTTCTTGACCCAAAGTCTGGGTCTTCAATTCTGTTCCATTGGTCTATATTCCTGTTTTTGTGCCAGTACCATGTTGTTTTTATTACAATGGCTTTGTAATATAACTTTAGATCAGGTATGGTGATGCCTCCAGAGGTGTTTCTTTTGCTGAGGATGAGAGCTTGGATATCTGAGGCCTCTTGCCTTTCCATATGAATTGGAGATACTTTTTCTATCTCATTGAAGAAGGAAGTTGGGATTTTTATCGGCATTGCATTGAATCTATTGGTAAAATTGCCATTTTCACAATGTTAATTCTATCCAATCCAGGAGCATGGGAGGTCTTTCCATTTTGTAGGACCTCCTCAATTTCCTTTTGAGAGTTTTTATGTTTTCATTTGTATAGGTCTTTCACTTCCTTAGTTAATGTTATTCCAAGGTATTTTATTTTCGCTGCAATTGGAAAATGGGACGATGTTAGTTATTTCTTTTTATTGTCTCTTTGTCCTTTGCCATGTACAAAGGCTACTGATTTCTGTGCATTGATTTTGTATCCTGCTACTTTGCTGAAGGTGCTAATCACCTTTGAAGTTTTGGGATGTGTTCCTGGTCACTTATGTATTAAATCATGTCATCTGTGAATAGGCTAACTTAACTTCTTCCTTTCCACTGTATCCCTTTGATTTCTTTCTCCTGTCTTATTGCTTGAGCTAATACTTAGCACTATGTTGAAGAGCAGAGGTGAGAGTGGACACCTGCCTTGTTCCTGACCTCAATACAAATTCCTTCAGCCTTCCCCATTAAGAATTACTTGGGCTTTAGGTGCTTTATTATATAGCCTTTATTATGTTGAGATAAGGGTGCCATACCTATTCTCTCAATGTTTTGATCATGGTATGATGTTGTGTATTTTGTCAAAGGCCTTTTCTGCATCTATTGAAATGACCATGTGGTTTTGTGTTTCAGCTTGTTTATGTGGTGTATTACATTGACAGATTTCCGTGTTGAACCTAATTCTGCGTTCCAGGGGATGAAGCCTGTGATCAAGGTGGATAATGCTTTTGATGTACTGTTGAATCGGTTTGCAAGAATTTTGTTTCAGGATCTTGCATCTATGTTCATCAGAGAAATGGGCCTAATTTTCCTTTCTTGTGGCTCCCTTCCTAGTTTTGGAATTAGGGGTGATACTAGCTTCATAAAAAGAGTTAGGGATCTCTCCCTGCTCTCCTATTGTGTGTGTGAGTTTGAGAAGAATTGGTTTCAGTTCTTCATGAAGGTTTTAATGTAAATTCTGCTGAGAAACCATCTGGTCCTGGACTCTTCTTTTTGGGGAGGTGTTTTGATTACCTCTTCTATCTCAAAGGTGTGATGGGTTTGTTTAGGAAATTAATCTGCTCTGGGCTTAGCTTGGTAGGTGGAGGTGGTATGTGTCTAGGGTTCATCCATTTCTCCATATTTTCTGTTTTATGGGTAGAGTTTTTAAAATAAGTCTAATAACTCTTCCTATTTCGCTCATCTGTTGTGATCTCTCCTTTTCATTTCTAATTTTGTTGATTTGAAGTGTTTCTTTTTTCCGCTTTGATCAAATTGGCCAGGTGTATCAATCTTGTTAATTTTAGAAGAACCAGCTCTTTGTTTCGTCAATTTTCTTAATTGTCCTCTTAGTTTCAATTCAGTAATTTCTGCTCACATTTTAATTATTTCTTTCCGTCTGGAAATTTTTTGGTTGGCTTCTTCTAGCCTTCAATGCTTTTAGGTGAATGGTCAGGTTATTGATTTGGGATCTTTCTATGTTTCTTATGATGGCATTTAGTGCTATGATTTTTCCCCTAGGACTGCCTCTGCATTGTGTCCCACAAGTTTTGCATGATGTGTTCTCATTGTCATTGAGTTCTAGAAATTTTGCAATTCATTCTTTTTATTTCATCCACAACCCATTTGTTATTTAAAAGTGTGTTGTTCCAGGAGGAGGCTGAGGGATTCTGGTGTACTTTTGTTGTTAATTTCTAGCATTACAGCATTGTGGTCTGATATATCTTGCAGGAAATTACATCAATTTCTTGAAAGCAATGGAGGCAGGCTTTGTGGCCTAGTACATGATCTATTTTAGAGAAGGTTCCATGTGCTGCTGGAGAAGAATGTAATCTGTAGATTTTTGGGTGGAATGTTCTATCTATACATCTGTTAGGTCTAGTTGTCGGCGGTGTTGTTGAGCTCTCTTCTTATTAATTTCTGTTTGGATGATCTATCCGTTGTTGATAGTGGGTATTGAAGTCCCCACTATGATGGTGTTGGGTGTTTATTTCTGTTTTGTTGCCAGTAGATTTTGCTTTGGGAATTGTGGGTGCACCCTGTGTTTGGTGCATAAATATTGATGATTGTGATGTCCTCTTGTTGGATTGTTCCCTTGATAAGTAAGAAGTGGCCTTTTGTCTTTTTGGTTAATTTTGGTTTGAAGTCTATTTTATCTGATATAAGTATAGCTATAACTGCTTTTTTTTATTTGTGTTTGCTTGGAATATCATTTTCCACCCTTTCACCTAAGGAGGTGTCTGTCTTTAGTGGTGTGGGTTTCTTGAAGAAGCAGATTGAGGGGTCCAGTTTTCTGATCCACCCTGTTAGCTTATGTCTTTTTGATGGGTGAATTGAGGCCATTAATGTTCAGAGATATTAGTTTGAGGTTTGATTTAATACCAGCCATTATAGTGGTTTTGGTCATTGTTTTTTTGGGGAGGTTGTTGTTAATGTGGACTGCTTCTTGAGGCTCTTTGAGATTGGTTATTTGTTTCTTCTGTGTGGAGAATTCCATGAAGTACTTTCTGTAGGTTTGGCTTGTGTTCATATATTTGTAGAGATGATTTTTATCATGTAATGTTTTTCTTTCTGCATCTATTATGAGGATACTTTTAAGGGATAGAGAAGCGGCTGGAAACCATGGGTTCTTCGAGTTTGCAGTGTTCCATTCCATGCCCTCTGTGGCTTTAGGGTTTCCATTGAGAAATCAGAGATAATTCCCAATGGGTTCCCTTTATATGTAATATGTTGTTTTTCCCTGGCTGCTTTTGAGGGATTTTCTGCTTTGTAATTTGATGTTCAGAGTCTTAAAGATAATGTGTCTCGAGAATTCTCCTTTGGTCCAGTCTGTTTTGGAGTCTTGTAGCTTCTGTAGCTTGATGGGATTTTTCTTGAGAGAGTGGGAAAGTTTTCTTCAATTATTTTGGTTGAATAAGCTTTCCATTCCTTTAATCTGTTTCTTCTTCCCCTCTGGTATGCCCATGATCCTAATGTTTGGGCGCTTCAGGGTATCCCACATTTCCCCCCATGTTCTGTTCAATAATTTTGAACTTGTTGGAGATTGCTGGACTCTGAACTGCTCTCTTCTGTTTTGTGTCTTCCCTGTGTCTCTGGTTTCTATCTCTACTTGGCTGACTCTATTCTTAAGAGCTTCTATAGAGTTTTGGGTTTGTTCAATTTGGTCTCTATTTTTCTACTGTTTTTTAATGTTACTAGTTTCCATCCTCTGTCTAGTTCCCTTTTCGTCATTTTTTGACCTTCTTAATGCTTCTGAGTTCATCCTTGCATTTTTTTATGTCTTCATTGAACTTAGCCATCTGGTTATTGAGACTTCTTTTTCACTCTCCTTCAGCTCGTTTAACTGTTTTTGGAACCCTTCCTGGTTCCTTTCTATTAGGTCTAATCTAGCAAGGATAACATTCATACAATTGTTGGCTCTTTGTTGACTTTCTGAGAGTTGTGCTATTTGCTTGGCCAGGTTGCATAGCTTGTCTCTTCATTTTGGGGTTCTGATTCTAATGTCTTTTCTATGATTTGCTTGAGACATCCATTGTGGGACTGGATAGCATAGCTTGATTTATTTGTATCTGGTTTTTCATGCTCTTCCTTTTTCACAGATCTACGATCACACCAGTTCAGAACACTGGCTCAGTGGGATCTGTCTTGTGATGGCACAGGGGAATGGGTGGGGCTTGACCTGCAGTGTGGCTACTGGGTCCAGGCAGGTGATATGGCTCCACAGGCCCAGGGTACCTGCTGTGATGGTGCGCCGGGGCTCAGGCTGGGGAGCCAGAAGTGGACAAAATATGTCTTGCTCAGTGGATCCACAGACCCAAGCGCCTGGCTGCAATGGCGGGATCTCAGGGGCTCTGGCCAGGGAGCAGGGAAGTGGGACAAATCTGTCACACTCAGAAGATCCACAGACTCAGGCACCCCACTGCAATGGCTCACTCAGGGGCTTTGGCCAGGGAGCAGGGCGTGGGCGAATCTGTCCTCACTCGTTGATCCACAGCCCCGGACACTAACTATTGTCACGCCGGGGCTCTGGGCCGGGATCAGGAGTGGGGCGAAACTGTCTCTTCTGTGGACCCAGGCGCCTAACTGTATGGCACGCCAGGGGCTCTGGCCGAGAGCAGGGAAGGGGCGAAACTGTCTCACTCTGTGGACCAGGCGCCTAACTGTATTGGCGCACCCAGGGCCTCTGGCTGGGAGAGTCAGGAAGTGGGACGAAACTGTCTCACTGTGGACCCAGGCGCCCTAACTGTATTGGCACCCAGGCTCTGGCCGGGAGCAGGAAGTGGGGCCGAGCTGTGTCTCACTCTGGACCCAGGCGCCTAACTGTATTAGCGCGCACCCAGGCTCTGGCCGAGCAGGAAGTGGGACAAAACTGTCTCACTCTGTGGACCAGGCGCCTAACTGCATTGGCGCCCAGGGCTCTGGCCGGGAGCAGGAAGGGGAAGAAACTGTCTCACTCTGTGTGGAGGCCCTAACTGTTTGGCGCCAAGGGGGCTCTGGCTGGGGAGCAGGAAGCGGGACGAAACTGTCTCACTCTGTGGACCCAGGTGCCTAACTGTATTGGCGTGCCCAGGGCTCTGCCTGGGTCAGGAAGCGGGACAAAACTGTCTCACTCTGACCCAGGCGCCCTAACTGTATTGGAGCGTGCCTGGCCTCTGGGGGGATCAGGAGGTGGGGCGAAACTGTCCTCCTCTGTGGACCCAGGCACCTGCAGGGATTGGCGCCCAGGGGCTCTGGCCTGGGAAGTGGGGTGGATATAGCTCACTCGGTGGGTCCACAGACCTGGGGACCTGCAGCAACGTTGCTCGTGTCTGGCTGGCCAGGGGCCTCAGGCAGGTCCAGCGGGACCTTTCAGGCAGTGGCGCCTGCCAAGAGCTTGGGAATCAGTGGTTTCCTTATATTGCAAATCCACCCCACCTCTGGAAGCATGCAGGAGCCAGCAAACCTTTTAAAGGTCCCTAACCTTAAGAATTCTTCTCTTTTCTTCCCCGTGAAGTGAGGCGAGGTTAGGTAGCTGCCATCTTGACTGGAAGTCCCAAGATGTATATCTTGATAGATTACACAAAACCAGTAAAGTATCAACTTGTTTACTCAACTGTCTCTTAGTAAAAAACTCATTCAGAACAGAAGTAGTTTACTTCACACAGTATAGTTTTTGGCAATGAAGATCTTTCTTTTCTAAACACACTACTTAAGAAATGAAAAGAATCTACTAAGTTGTACATCTTGTCAGATTACACAAACAAGGAAAAGTTTGATCTTGCTGCACTCAACCATCTTCATATTCTTCTCATTCCGAGATCAGAACCCCAAGCTTATTTCACAGTGTACACTGTTAAAGCAAATGTAGATCTTTGTTTCTAAGCAAACTACGTTAGTAATGAAACAATTGACTAAGTTGTACATCTTCTTAGATTACACAAAACAGGAAAGTATCAACTTGCTCCACTCAACCGTCTTCATGTCAAAGCAACACATTCCAAGAACAGAACTACCTTATTACACAAAGTACAGTGATCTGCAATAAAGATGTTTTTTTTCCTCAGAAAACTACTTTAGAAATGAAACAAATTTACTAAGTTGTTCATCTTGCTAGATTAGACAATCCAGGAAAGTATCAACTTCCTGCACTCAACCACTTCGTGGGAAAGCAACTCATTCTGAGAACAGAACTAGCTTATTTCACTGTACAGTGTTCAGCAATGAAGAACTTGTTTTCTAAGCAAACTTCTTTAGAAAAGAAACGAATCTACTAAGTTGTACATCTTGGTAGATTACATAAACCAGGAAAGTATCAGCTGGCTGCACTCAGCCGTCTTAAGTGGGAAAGCAACTCATTCCGAGAACAGAACTAGCTTATTTCATAACGTGCAGTGTTCAGAGAATAAGATCTTTGTTTTCTAAGCAAACTATTTTAGAAAAGAAAATAATCTACGAAGCTGTACATCTTGTTAGTTTACACAATCCAGGAAAGTATCAAATTCCTACACTCAACCATATTCTTAGGAAAGCAACTGTTCAGAGAACAGAACGACCTTATTTCACACAGTACAGTGTTCGGCAATGAAGAAGTTTGTTTTTTCTCAGCAGACTACTTTAGAAAGGGAAACAAAGTACAAAGTTGTACATCTTTTTTAGATTACAAAACCAAGAAAGTATCAACTTCCCACACTCAACCATCTTCATGGGAAAGCAACTCATTCCCAGAACAGAACTAGCTTATTTCACACAGTACAGTGTTTGGCATTGAAGACCTTTTGTTTTCTAAACAAAGTACTTTTTAGAAATGAAATGAATCTGCTAAGATGTATATATTGATAGATTACACAAATCAATAAAGTATCAACTTGGTGCACTCAACAGTCTTCGTAGTAAGAGCAGCTCATTCCAAGAATAGAACAAACTTATTTCACACAGCATAGTTTTCAGCAATGAAGATCTTTGTTTTCAGCAAACTACTTTAGAAATGAAATGAATCTACTAAGTTGTACATATTTTAGATTACATAAAGCAGGAAAGTATCAACATCCCTCACTCAACCATCTTCATGGAAATGCAACTCAATCCTAGAACAGAACTAGCTTATTTCACAAAGTACAGTGTTCGGAAAGAAGATCTTTGTTTTCTCAGCAAACTACTTTAGAAATGAATTGAATCTACTAAGATGTACATCTTGAAAGATTAAAAAAATCAGTAAAGAATCAACTTGTTGCACTCAACATTTTTCGTAGCAAAGCAACTCATTCTGACAATAGAAAAAGCTTATTTCACACAGTATACTTTTCGCAATGAAGATCTTTGTTTTCTCAGCAAACTACTTTAGAAATGAAACGAGTCTACTAAGTTGTACATCTTGTCACATTACACAAACCAGAAACTTTGATCTTGTGGGACTCAACCGTCTTCGTGAGGGGAAAGCATCTCATTCCAAGAACAGAACGACCTTGTTTCACACAGTAAAGTGTTCGGCAATGAAGATCTTTGTTTTTTATTCAAACTACTTTAGTAATGAAACGAATCTACTAAGTTGTACATATTGTTAGATTGCAAGAACCAGGAAAGTATCAACTTCCTGCACTCAACCATTTTCGTGGGAAAGCAACTCATTCCGAGAACAGAACTAGCTTATTTCACACACTACAGTGTTCGGCAATGAAAACATTTCTTTTCTAAGCAAACTACTTTAGGAATGAAATGAATCTACTAAGTTGTACATCTTGGTAGATTACAGAATCCATGAACGTTTGATCTTGCTGCACTCAGCCTCTTTGTAGGAAAGCATCTCATTCTGAGAAGAAAAGTAGCTTATTTCACACTGTACAATGTTTGGCAATGAAGATCTTTGTTTTCAAAGCAAACTGCTTTAGCAATGAAACAAATGTCCTAAGTTACACATCTTGTTAGATTACACAAAACAAGAAAGTATCAACTTGCTGCACTCAACTATCTTTGTAGTAAAGCAACTCATTCCTAGAACACAAATAGCTTATTTCACACTGTACAGTTTTCAGCAATGAAGATCTTTTTTTCTAAGCAAACTACTTTAGAAATGAAACGGATCTACTAATTTGTACATCTTGTTAGATTACACAAACCACGAAAGTATCAACTTGCTGCACTGAACCGCCTCAATGGGAAAGCAACTCATTCGGAGCACAGAACTACTTTATTTCACAAAGTACAGTGTTCAGCAATGAAGATCTTTGTTTTCTAAGAAAACTACTTTAGAAATGAAACAAATCTACTAAGTAGTACCCTTGTTATATTACAGAAACCAGGAAAGTATCAACTTCCCGCATTCAACCATCTTCATGTGAAAGCAACTCAATCCGAGAACAGAACTGGCTTATTTCACAGAGTACAGTGTTCGCAATGAATATCTTTGTTTTCTACAAACTACTTTAGAAATGAAATGAATGTACTAAGTTGTACATCGTGTTAGATTACACAAACCAGGAAAGTATCAACTTCCTGCACTGAACTGTCTTCGTGGGAAGGCAACTCATTCTGAGAACAGAACTAGCTTATTACACAGTGCAGTGTTTGGCAATGAAGACCTTTCTTTTCTGAAAACTACTTTATAAATGAAATGAATCTACTAAGTTGTACATCTTCTAGGTTACACAAACCTGGAAAGTTTGATCTTGCTGTACTCCACAGTCTTTGTAGTAAAGCAACTCATTCTGAGAACATAACTAGCTTATTTTACACTGTACAGTGTTTAGCAATGAAGATCTTTGTTTCTAAAAACTACTTTAGAAATGAAATGATTCTACTCACTTGTACATCTTGTTAGATTACACAAACCAGAAAAATATCAACTTGCTGCACTGAACCGTCTTCATTGGAAAGCAACTCACTCCGAGAACAGAACTAGCTTATTTCACAAAGTACAGTGTTCGTAATGAAGATCTTTGTTTTCTCAGCAAATGACTTTAGAAAGGAACCGAATCTACTAAGTTGTACATATTTTTACATTACACAATCATGGAAATTATTAACTTCCTGCACTGAACCTTCTTCGTGGGAAAGCAACTCATTTTAAGAACGGAACTAGCTTATTTCACACAGTACAGTGTTTGGCACTGAAGACCTTTCTTTTCTAAGGAAAATACTTTAGAAATGAAATGAATCTACTAGTTGTACATCTTGTTAGATTACACAAACCAGGAAAATTTGATCTTGCTGCACTCAACCAACTTAGTAGGAACGCATCTCATTCCGTGAAATGAACTACCTTATTTCCCACAGTACAGTGTTCAGCAATGAAGATCTTTGTTTTCTAAGCAAAATGATTTAGAAATGAAACGAATCTACTAAGTTGTACATCTTGTTAGATTACACAAACCAGGAAAGTATCAACTTGCTGCACTGAACCGTCTTCCTGGCAAAGCAATTTATTCCGGGAACAGACCTAGCTTATTACAGAGTACAGTGTTTGTCAATGAAGACCTTTGTTTTCTAAGAAAAGTACTTTAGAAATTGAACGAATCTACTAAGATGTACATCTTGTTAAATTACACAAACCAGGAAAATATGATGATGTGCCCACACTCAACCATCTTCATAAGAAAGCAAGTCATTACGGAAACAGAACTAGCTTATTTCACACAGTATAGTTTTTTCAGTAATGAAGATCTTTGTTTTTAAGCAAACTACTTTAGAAATGAAACGAATCTACTAAGTTGTACATCTTGTTAGATTACACAAACCAGGAAAGTATCAACTTGCTGCACTCACCCATCTTCGTGGCAAAGGAACTCATTCCAAGAACAGAACCAACTTATTTCACACTGTATGGTTTTCGGCAATGAAGATCTTTGTTTTCTAAGGAAACTACTTTAGAAATGGTATTAATCTACTAAGTTGTACATCTTGTTAGATTACACAATCCAGGAAAGTATCAACTTTTGCACTCAACCATCTTCGTGGGAAAGCAGCTCATTCCAAGAATAGTGCTAGCTTATTTCACAAAGTACAGTGTTCGGCAAAGAAGATCTTTGTTTTATAAGCAAACTACTTTAGAAATGAAACGGAGTCAACTAAGTTGTACATCTTGTTAGATTACACACCCAAGAAAGTGTCAACTTGCTGCACTCAAACGTCTATGTGGGAAAGCAACTCATTCTGAGAACAGAACTAACTTATTTCACAAAGTACAATGTACAGCAATGAAGATCTTTGTTTTCTAAGGAAACTACTTTAGAAATGAAACGAATCTACTAAGCTGTATATCTTGTTAGATTACACAACCCAGGAAAGTATCAACTTTCTACACTTAACAAACTTCGTGGGAAAGCAACACATTCCAAAAACAGAACTAGCATATTTCACACTGTACACTGTTCGGCAATGAAGATCTTTTCTTTCTAAGCCAACTACTTTAGAAATGAAACGAATCTACTAAGTTGTACATCGTGGCAGATTACACAAACAAGGGAAGGTTGATCTTGCGGAACTCAAACATCTTCGTTGTTTAGAAACTCACTCCGAGAACAGAAGTAGCTTATTTCACACAGTACCGTTTTCCGCAATGAAGATCTTTGTTTTTTAAGCAAACTACTTTAGAAATGAAACGAATCTACTAAGTTGTACATCTTGTTAGATTACACAAACCAGGAAAGTATCAAATTCCTGCACTCAGTCGTCTTCGTGGGAAAGCAACTCATTCCAAGAACAGAACTAGCTTATTTCACAATGTATAGTTTTCAGCAATGAAGATCTTTGTTCTTAAGCAAACTGCTTTAGAAATGATATTAATCTACTAAGTTGTAATCTTGTTAGATTAAACACTCCAGGAAAGTATCAACTTGCTGCACTCAACCGTCTTCGTGGGAAAGCAACTCATTCCAAGAACAGAACTAGCTTATTTCACACTGTATGGTTTTCTGCAATGAAGATCTTTGTTTTTAAGGAAACTACTTTAGAAATGATATTAATCTACTAAATTGTACATCTTGTTAGATTAAACAATACAGGAAAGTATCAACTTTTGCACTCAACCATCTTCGTGGGAAAGCAGCTCATTCCAAGAATAGAACTAGCTTATTTCACAAAGTACAGTGTTTCTGCAAGAAGATCTTTGTTTTATAAGCAAACTACTTTAGAAATGAAATTAATCTACTAAATTGTACATCTTGATAGATTACACAGCCAGGAAAGTATCAACTTTCTGCACTCAAACCTTCATGGGAAAGCAGCTCATTCTGAGAACAGAACTAGCTTATTTCACAAAAATACAGTGTACGGCAAAGAAGATCTTTGTTTTCTAAGGACACTACTTTAGAAATGAAACGAATCTACTAAGCTGTGTATATCTTGTTAGATTTCACAACCCAGGAAAGTATCAACTTCCTACACTCAACAATCTTCGTGGAAAAGCAACACATTCTGAAAACAGAACAAGCATGTTTCACACTGTACACAGCTCAGCAATGAAGATCTTTTTTTTCTAAGCAAACTACTTTAGAAATGAAACGAATCTACTAAGTTGTACATCGTGGCAGATTACACAAACCAGGGAGGTTGATCTTGGGACAATCAACCGTCTTCAATAGAAACTCATCCCGAAACAGAACTAGCTTATTTCACACAGCATAGTTTTTGGCAAAGAAGGTCTTTGTTTTTAAGCAAAGTACTTTAGAAATGAAATGAATCTACTAAGTTGTACATCCTGTTAGATTACACAAACCAGGAAAGTATCAACTTCCTGCACTCAACCATCTTCGTGGGAAAGCAACTCTTTCCAAGAACAGAACTAGCTTATTTCACACTGTACGTTTTTCAGCAGTGAGGGTCTTTGTTTTCTAAGGAAAGTACTTTAGAAATTAAATTAATGTACTAAGTTGTACATCTTGTTAGATTACACAATCCAGGAAAGTATCAACTTCTGCACTCAACCATCTTCATAGTAAAGCTTCATTCCGAGCATAGAACTAGCTTATTTCACAAAGTACAGTGTTCAGAAAAGAAGATCTTTGTTTTCTAAGCAAACTACTTTAGAAATGAAACGAATCTACTAAGCTGTATATCTTGTTAGATTTCACAATCCAGGAAAGTATCAAATTCCAACACTCAACAATCTACGTGGGAAAGCAACACATTCCAAAAACAGAACTAGCATATTTCACACTGTACACTGTTCAGCAATGAAGATCTTTTTTTTCTAAGCAAACTACTTTAGAAATGAAATGAATCTACTAAGTTGTACATCGTGGCAGATTACACAAACCAGGGAAGTTTGATCTTGTGGCACTCAACCGTCTTCGTAGTATAGAAACTCATTTCGAGAACAGAACTAGCTTATTTCACACTGTACAGTTTTCAGAATGAAGATCATTGTTTTCTAAGCAAACTATATAGAAAATGAAATGAACCTACTACTTTGTACATCTTCTTAGATTATACAAACAAGGAAAGTATCAACTTGCTGCACTCAACCATCTTGGTGGGAAAGCAACTCATTCTGAGAACAGAATTAGCTTATTTCACAATGTACATTTTTGGTAATGAAGATCTTTGTTTTCTAAGAAAACTACTTTAGAAATGAAACAAATCTACTAAGTTGTACAACTTGTTGGATTACACAATCCAGGAAAGTATCAACTTCCTGCACTCAAAATTCTTTGTGGGAAAGCAACTCTTTCCAAGAACAGAACTAGCTTATTTCACACAGTACAGTGTTTGGCAATGAAGACCTTTGTTTTCTAATCAAACTACTTTAGAAATGAAACGAATCTACTAAGTTGTAAATCATGTTAGATTACACAAATAAGGAGAGTTTGATATTGCTGCACTCAACAGTCTTCGTAGGAAAGCCACTCATTCCGAGAACAGAACTAGCTTATTTCACACTGTACAGTGTTCGGAAATGAAGATCATTGTTTTCTAAGCAAACTACTTTAGAAATGAAAGGAATCTACTAAGTTGTACATCATATTAAATTACACAAACCAGGAAAGTATCAACTTCCCGCACTCAACCCTGTCATGGGAAAGCAAGTCATTCCGAGAAGAAAAGTAGCTTATTTCACACATTACAGTGTTTGGCAATGCAGAACTTTCTTTTCCAAACTTTTTAGAAATTAAACGAATCTACTAAGATATACATCTTGTTAGATTACACAAACCAGGAAAGTGTCTACTTCCTGCACTCAACCGTCTTCGTGCCAGCAACTGATTCTGAGGACAGAACTTTATTTCACACAGTACAATTTTGGGCAATGACAATCTTTATTTTCTAAGCAAACTGCTTTAGAAATGAAACAAATCTACTAAGTTGTACATCTTGTTTGATTACACAATCCAGGAAAGTTTCAACTTGCTGCACTCAACCATCTTAGTAGGATAGCAACTCATTCCAAGAACAGAACTAGCTTATTTCACACAGTATAGTTTTTGGCAAGGAAGATCTTTGTTTTTTAAGCAAAGTACTCTAGAAATCAAACGAATCTACCAAGTTGTACACCTTGTTAGATTACACAGAGCAGGAACATTCGGTCTTGCTGCACTCAACCATCTTCGTAGGAATGCAACTCATTCCGAGAACAGAACTAGCTTATTTCACACTGCACGGTGTTTGGCAATGAAGACCTTTGTTTTCTAAGCAAACTAGTTTAGAAATGAAAAGAATCTACTAAGTTGTACATATTATTAGATTACATAATCCAGGAAAGTATCAAGTTCCTGCACTGAACCATCGTCGTGGGAAAGCAGCTCATTCGAGAACAGAACTAGCTTATTTCACACAGTACAGCGTTCAGCAATGAAGACCTTTGTTTTATAAGCAAACTACTTTAGATATGAAACGAATCTACTAAGTTGTACATCTTGTTGGATTACACAAACCAGGAAAGTTTGATCTTCCTGCACTCAACCGTCTTCATAGGAAAGCTCTCATTCCATGATCAGAACTAGGTTATTTCACAACTACAATGTTCGACAATGAAGACATTTTTTTCTAGGCAAACAACTTTAGGAATGAAATGAATCAACTAACTTATACATCCTGTTAGATTCCACAACCAGCAAAGTATCAACTTGCTGCACTCAACCGTCTCAGTAGTAAAGAAACTCATTCCAAGAAAAGAACTAACTTATTTCACTCACTACATTTTTGGCAATGAAAATCTTGTTTTCTAAGCAAACTACTTTAGAAAAGAATTGAATCTACTAAGGTGTATATCTTCTCAGGTTACACAAACCAGGAAAGTATCAACTTGCTGCGCTCAACCGTCTTCGTGGGAAAGCAACTCATTCCAAGAACAGAAGTAGCATCTTTCACACAGTACAGTGTTTGGCAATGAAGATCTCTGTTTTCTAAGCAAACTATTTTAGAAATGAAGCGAATCTACTAAGTTGTACATCTTGTTAGATTACACAAACCTTGAACGTTTGATCTTGCTGCACTCAGCCGTCTTTGTAGGAAAGCATCTCATTCCGAGAACAAAACTACCTTATTTCACACTGTACACTGTTCAGTAATGAAGATCTTTGTTTACTAAGCAAACTACTTTAGGAATGAAACGAATCTACTAAGTTGTACATTTTGTTAGATAACAGAAACCAGGAAAGGATCAACAAGATGCACTCAACGGTCTTGCTGGGAAAGCAACTCGTTCAGAGAACAGAACTAGATTATTTCACAAAGTGCAGTATTTGGCAATGAAGATCTTTGTTTTCAAAGCAAAATACTTTAGCAATGAAACAAATATCCTAAGTTATACTACTTGTTAGATTACACAAACCAAGAAAGTATCAACTTGCTGCACTCAACTGTCTTCGTGGGAAAGCAACTCCTTCCAAGAACAGAACTAGCTTATTTCACAAAGTACAGTGTTCACAATGAAGACCTTTGTTTTCTAAGCAAACTACGTTGGAAATGAAACGAATCTATTAAGTTATATATCTTTTTAGATTACACAATCCAGGTAAGTTTCAACTTGCTGTACTGAACCATCTTAGTAGTAAAGCTACTCATTCCAAGAACAGGACTAGCTTATTTCACACAGTACAGTGCTCGGCAATGAAGATTTTTGTTTTCTAAGCAATCAACTTTACAAATGAAACATACCTACTATGTTATACATCTTGTGAGATTACACAAAACAGGAACTTTTGATCTTGCTGCACTCAACCATCTGCGTAGGAAAGCAACTCATTCCGAAAACAGAACTAGCTTATTTCACACAGTACAGTGTTTGGCAATGAAGACCTTTGTTTTCTAAGCAAACTACCTTATAAATGAAACGAATCTAATAAGTTGTACATGATGTTAGATTACACAAACCAGGAAAGATGATCCTTTTGCACTCAACCATCTTCATAGGAAAGCATCTCATTCCGCCAATAGAACTAGATTATTTCACATAGTACAATATTCGGGAATTAAGATCTTTGTTTTGTAAGCAAACTACTTAAGAAATGAAACGAATATATTAAGTTGTACATCTTGATAGATTACACAAACCAGGAAAGTATCAACTTGCTGCACTCAACCGTCTTCGTGGGAATGCAACTTTTTCCAAGAACAGAACTAGCTTATGTCACACAGTATAGTTTTTGGCAATGAAGATCTTTGTTCTCTAACCAAACTACTTTAGAAATGAAACCAATCTACTAAGTTCTACATCTTGTTGGATTACACAAACCAGGATAGTTTGTTCTTGCTGCACTCAACAGTCTTTGTAGGAAAGCAACTGATTCCCAGAACAGAAATTGCTTATTTCATACTGTACAGTGTTTGGCAATGAAGATCTTTTTTTTCTAAGTAAACTACTTTAGAAATGAAGTGAATCAACTAAGTTGTAAATCTTGTTAATTTACACAAACCAGGAAAGTATCAACTTGCTGCATTCAACCATCCTTGTGGGAAAGCAACCCATTCCCAGAACAGGACTGGTTTATTTCACAAAGTACTGTGTGTTCGGCAATGAAGATCTTTGTTTTCTAAGCAAACTACTTTAGAAATGAAAGGAATCTACTAAGCTGAATATCTTGTTACTTTTCACAATACAGTAAAGTATCAACTTCCTTCACTCAACCTTCTTTGTGGGAAAGCAACTCATTCCAAGAGCAGAACTAGAGCTTATTTCACACAAAACAGTGATTGGCAATGAAGACCTTTGTTTTCTAAGCGAAATTCTTTAGAAATGAAACGAATCTACTAAATTGTACATCTTGTCAGGTAACACAATCCAGGAAGTTTGATCTTGCTGAACTCAACCGTCTTCATAGGAAAGCATCTCATTCCGTGAAGAGAACTAGCTTATTTCACACAGTACAGTGTTCGCAATGAAGATCTTTGTTTTTAACCAAACTACTTTAGAAATGAAACGAATCTACTAGGTTGTACATCTTGTTAGATTACACAAACCAAGAAGGTTTGATCTTGCTGCACTCAACTGTCTGCGTGGGAAAGCAACTCATTCCGAGAACAGAACTAGCTTATTTCACACTGTACAGTGTTCGCAATGAAGATCTTTGTTTTCTAAGTAAACTACTTTAGAAAGGAAAATGAATCTACAAAGTTGTACATGGTTTTCGATTATACAAACCTGGAAAGTATCAACTTGCTGCACTCAACCGTCTTCGCAGGAAAGCAACTCATTCCGAGAACCAAAGCAGCTTATTTCACACTGTACAGTGTGCGGAAATGAAGATCTTTGTTTTCTAAGCAAACTATTTTAGAAATGAAATGAATCTACTAAGTTGTACATCTTGTCAGATTACACAAACGAGGAAAGTTTGATCTTGCTGCACTCAACCGTCTTCGTAGGGAAAGCATCTCATTCGAGAACTGAACTAGCTTATTTCACACTGTACAGTGTTAGGCAATGAGGATCTTTGTATTCTAAACAAAGTACAGTGGTAATGAAAGGAATCGACTAAGTTGTATATCTTCTTTGATTACACAAACCAGGAAAGTATCAATTTGCTGCACTCAACCGTCTTCATGGCAAAGCAACTCATTCCAAGAACAGAACTACATTATTACACAAAGTACAGTGTTTGGCAATGAAGATCTTTGTTTTCTAAGCAAACTACTTTAGAAATGAAATGAATCTACTAAGTTCTACATCTTGTTAGCTTACACAATCCACGGAAGTGTCAACTTCCTGAAGTCAACCTTCTTTGTGGGAAAGCAACTCATTCCAAGAACAGAACTAGCTTATTTCACACAGTACAGTGTTAGGCAATGAAGAACTTTGTTTTCTATGGAAACTACTTTATAAATGAAAGAAATCTACTAAGTTGTAGATCTTTTTAGATTACAAATACCTGGAACGTACCAGCTTGCTAAACTCAGCCAACTTTGTGGGTAAGCAACTCATTCCGAGAACAGAACTAGCTTATTACACACAGTACAGTTTTTGGCAATGAAGATTTTTTTTTAAGCAAACTACATTGGAAATCATACGAATCTACTAATTTGAACATCTTGTTAGCTTAGACAAACCAGGAAAGTACCAACTTGCTGCACTCAACCGTCTTCATGGGAAAGCAACGGATTGCCAGAAGAGAACTAGATTATTTCACAAAGTATATTATTCGACAATGAAGATCTTTGTTTTCTAAGCAAACTACTTTAGAATTGAAACAAATCTACTAAGCTGTACATCTTGTTAGATTACACAAACCAGGAGTGTTTGATCTTGCTGCTCTCAACAGTCTTCGTAGGAAAGCAACTCATTCCGAGAATAGAACTAGCTTATTTCACACTGTACAGTGTCCAGCAATGAAGATCTTATTGTTCTAAGCAAACTTCGTTAGAAAAGAAATGAGTCTACTAAGTTGTACATCTTGTTAGATTGCACAAACCAAGAAAGTATCAACTTGCTGCACTGAACCTTCTTCGTGGGAAAGCAACTCACTCCGAGAACAGAACTAGCTTATTTCACACTGTACAGTGTTCGCAATGAAGATCTTTGTTTTCTAAGCAAACTGCTTTAGAAACGAAACGAATCTACTAAGTTTTACATATTTTTACATTACACAATCCAGGAAAGTATCAACTTCCTGCACTCAACCTTCTTCTTAGGAAACCAACTTATTCCAAGAATGGAACTAGCTTAGTTCACACAGTACAGTGTTCGGCACTGAAGACCTTTGTATTCTAAGCAAAATACTTTAGAAATGAAACGAATCTACTAGTTTTACAACTTGTTTGATTACACAAACCAGGAAAGTTTGATCTTGCTGCACTCAACCACTTCCTAGGAACGCATCTTATTCCGCGAACAGAACTAGCTTATTTCACACAGTACAGTGTTCGGCAATGAAGATCTTTGTTTTCTCAGCAAACTACTTTGGAAATGAAACGAGTCTACTAAGTTGTACATCTTGTTAGATTACACAAACCAGGAAAATATCAACTTGTTGCATGCAACCGTCTTTGTGGGAAAGCAACTCATTCCCAGAAGTGAACTACCTTATTTAACAAAGTACCGTATTCGGCAATGAAGATTTTTGTTTTCTCAGCAAACTACTTTAGAAATGAAAAGAATCTACTAAGTTGTACATGTTTTTATGTTACACAATCCAGTAAAGTATCACCTTCCTGCACTCAACGTTCTTCTTGGGAAAGTTACTCATTCCAAGATCAGAACTAGCTTATTTCATACCGTACAGTGTTCTCACTGAATAACTTTGTTTTATAAGCAAAGTACTTTAGAAATGAAACGAATCTACTAGTTGTACCTCTTTTTACATTACACAAACCAGGAAACTTTGACCTTTCTGCACTGAACCGACTTTATAGGAACGCATCTCATTCTGTGAACAGAACTAGCTTATTTCACATGATACAGTGTTCGGCAATGAAGATCTTTGTTTTCTAATTAAACTACTTTACATATGATAAGAATCTACTAAGTTGTACATCTTGTTGGATTACACAAACCAGGAAAGGAACAACTTGCTGCACTGAACCGTCTTCGTGGGAAATCTTTTCACACTCCTATATCATGGAAGGTTCCTCCTATTTTTTCTTCCAGTAGTAGGAGAGTTTCTGGTTTTATATTAAGGTCTTTTATCCATTTGGACTTAATTTTTGTGCATGGAGAGATGTATGGGTCAAGTTTCATTTTTCTACATATGGTTGTCCAGTTTGTCCAACACCATTTGTTGAAGATGCTGTCTTTTCTCTATTCTGCATTGGTAGGGCCTTTGTCAAATATCAAGTAGCTGTAGTTTCTTGACCCAAAGTCTGGGTCTTCAATTCTGTTCCATTGGTCTATATTCCTGTTTTTATGCCAGTACCATGTTGTTTTTATTACAATGGCTTTGTAGTATAGCTTTAGATCAGGTATGGTGATGCCTCCAGAGGTGTTTCTTTTGCTGAGGATGAGTTTGGATAACCGAGGCCTTCTGCCTTTCCATATGAATTTTGAGGTAGTTTTTTTCTATCTCATTGAAGAAGGAAGTTGGGATTTTTATCGGCATTGCATTGAATCTATAAAGTGCTTTTGGTAAAATTGCCATTTTCACAATGTTAATTCTACCAATCCAGGAGCATGGGAGGTCTTTCCATTTTTGTAGGACCTCCTCAACTTCTTTTTTGAGAGTTTTTATGTTTTCATTGTACAGGTCTTTCACTTCCTTAGTTAATGTTATTCCAAGGTATTTTATTTTCTTCGTTGCATTTGAAAATGGAACGATGTTAGTTATTTCTTTTTCTGTCTCTTTGTCCTTTGCATACAAAAAGGCTACTGATTTCTGTGCATTGATTTTGTATCCTGCTACTTTTCTGAAGGTGCTGATCACCTTTAAGAGTTTTGGGACGGAAGTTCTCTGGTCACTTATGTATAGAATTATGTCATCTGCGAATAGGGCTAACTTAATTCTTCCTTTCCAATTTGTATCCCTTTGATTTCTTTCTCCTGTCTTATTGCTTGAGCTAATACTTCTAGCACTATGTTGAAGAGCAGAGGTGAGAGTGGACACCCCTGCCTTGTTCCTGACTTTAATGGGAATTCCTTCAGTCTCTCCCCATTAAGATTTACTTGGGCTTTTGGTGCTTTATATATAGCGTTTATTATGTTGAGATATGGGCCATCCATACCTACTCTTTCCAATGTTTTGATCATGAAGTGATGTTGTATTTTGTCAAAGGCCTTTTCTGCATCTATCGAAATGACCATGTGTTTTTTGTGTTTCAGCTTGTTTATGTGGTGTATTACATTGACAGATTTCCGTATGTTGAACCACCCCTGCGTTCCAGGGATGAAGCCTACTTGATCAAGGTGGATAATGCTTTTGATGTACTGTTGAATTCGGTTTGCAAGAACTTTGTTCAGGATCTTTGCGTCTATGTTCATCAGAGAAATGGGCCTATAATTTTCCTTTCTTGTGGTGTCCTTGCCTGGTTTTGGAATTAGGGTGATACTAGCATCATAAAAGGAGTTAGGGATCTCTCCCTGTTCTCCTATTGTGTGTCACATTTTGAGAAGAATTGGTTTCAGTTCTTCCATGAAGGTGTGGTAGAATTCTGCTGAGAAACCATCTGGTCATGGACTCTTCTTTTCGGGGAGGTGTTTGATTACCTCTCCTATCTTGAAGGGTGTGATGGGTTTGTTTAGGAAATTAATCTGCTCTGGGCTTAGCTTTGGTAGGTGGTATGTGTCTAGGAATTCTTCCATTTCCTCCATATTTTCCTGTTTTATGGAGTAGAGGTTTTTGAAATAAGTCCTAATAACTCTTCCTATTTCGCTCGTGTCTGTTGTGATCTCTCCCTTTTCATTTCTAATTTTGTTGATTTGAAGTGTTTCTTTTTTCCGCTTGATCAAATTGGCTAGGGGCATATCAATCTTGTTAATTTTTTCGAAGAACCAGCTCTTTGTTTCGTCAATTTTCTTAATTGTCCTCTTAGTTTCCAATTCATTAATTTCTTCTCTGATTTTAATTATTTCTTTCCATCTGGAGCTTTTAGGGTTGGCTTCTTCTAGCCTTTCCAATGCCTTTAGGTGAATAGTCAGGTTATTGATTTGGGATCTTTCTATTTTTCTTATGATGGCATTTAGTGCTATGATTTTTCCCCTAAGGACTGCCTTCATTGTGTCCCACAAGTTTTGGTATGATGTGTTCTCATTGTCATTGAGTTCTAGAAATTTTGCAATTTCATTCTTTATTACATCCACAACCATTTATTGTTTAAAAGTGTGTTGTTCAATTTCCAGGAGGTAGAGGGATTCCTGGTGTACTTTTTGTTGTTAATTTCTAGCATTACAGCATTGTGGTCTGATATCATGCAGGAAATTACATCAATTTTCTTGAAAATATGGAGGCAGGCTTTGTGGCCCAGTACATGATCTATTTTAGAGAAGGTTCCATGTGCTGCTGAGAAGAATGTGTAATCTGTAGATTTTGGGTGGAATGTTCTGTATACGTCTGTTTGGTCTAGTTGCTCTATGGTGTTGTTGAGCTCTCTTACTTCTCTATTAATTTTCTGTTTGGATGATCTATCCATTGTTGATAGTGGAGTATTGAAGTCCCCGACTATGATGGTGTTGGTGTTTATTTCTGTTTTGTTGCCAAGTAGATTTTGCTTTATGAATTGTGGTGCACCTGTGTTTGGTGCATAAATATTGATGATTGTGATGTCCTCTTGTTGGATTGTTCCCTTGATAAGTAAGAAGTGGCCTTCTTTGTCTTTTTTGGTTAATTTTGGTTTGAAGTCTATTTTATCTGATATAAGTATAGCTATGCCTGCTTTTTTCATATTTGTGTTTGCTTGGAATATCATTTTCCACCCTTTCACCCTAAGGAGGTGTCTGTCTTTAGTGGTGAGGTAGGTTTCTTGAAGACAGCAGATTGAGGGGTCCAGTTTTCTGATCCACCCTGTTAGCTTATGTCTTTTGATGGGTGAATTGAGGCCATTAATGTTCAGAGATATTCGTTTGAGGTTTGATTTAATACCAGCCATATTGTGGTCTTTGTGGTTTTTTTTTTTTTTTTTGGAGAGGTAAGGGGTTAATGTGGACTGCTTCTTGTGGGCTCTTGAGATTGGTTATTTGTTTCTTCTGTGTGGTGAATTCCCTGAAGTACTTTCTGTAGGTTTGGCTTTGTGTTCATATGTTTGTAGAGATGAGTTTTATCGTGGAATGTTTTTCTTTCACCATCTATTCTGAGGGATACTTTTGCTGGATAGAGTAGTTGTGGCTGGAAACCATGGGTTCTTAGAGTTTTCAGTGTTCCATTCCAGGCCCTTCTGGCTTTTAGGGTTTCCATTGAGAAATCTGAGGTAATTCTAATGGGGTTCCCTTTATATGTAATGTGTTGTTTTTCCCTGGCTGCTTTGAGGATTTTCTCTTTGTGCTTGATGTTTAGAGTCTTAAAGATAATGTGTCTCGGAGAATTTCTCCTTTGGCCCAGTCTGTTTGGAGTTCTGGTAGCTTCTTGTAACTTGATGGGATTTTCTCTTGAGAGAGTGGGAAAGTTTTCTTCAATTATTTTGTTGAATAAGCTTTCCATTCCTTTAGTCTGTGTTTCTTCCCCTTCTGGTATGCCCATGATCCTAATGTTTGGACGCTTCAGGGTATCCCACATTTCCCTCATGTTCTGTTTACATTAATTTTTGAACTTGTTGAAGTTTCTGGACTCATGAACTGTTTCTTCTGTTTTGTCTTCAGTTCTGAGTTTCTATCCTCTACTTGGCTGACTCTATTCTTTTCTTTTAATATATATATATATTTTTATTTATATTATTTTGATTTTGCATTCATAGTAAAGGTTCCATTGTCCTCCTCCCTGTCCTCCCTCTTTCAAAGGGATCCTTGTCAATGGGGAATGTGGGTCAAGCATTGTGAGGTTAGTTAAGAGTTCTGGGGGGTTGGCCCCAGTGGCTGACTCTATTCTTAAGAGCTTCTTTAGAGTTTTGCGTTTGTTCAATTTGTTTCATATTTTCTACTGTTTCTTTATGTATAGTTTCCATCCCTCTGTCTAGTTCCCTTTTCACGTCATTTTCTGACCTTCTTAATGCTTCTTGGAGTTCATCCTTGCATTTTTTAATGTCTTCATTGAACTTAGCCATCTGGTTATTGAGGACTTCTTTTTTTTCACTCTCCTTCAGCTCATTTAACTGTTTTTGGAACCCTTCCTGGTTCTTTTCTATTAGGCCTAATCTAGCAAGGATAACATTCATACAATTATTGGTTCTTTGTTGACTTTCTGAGAGTTGTGCTATTT
>JAEOAD010001341.1:0-25313 GCA_036365145.1 Orientallactaga sibirica | reverse complement strand
TCGCTGTTGAATTTGAGGCCACCCTGAGACTACACAGTGAATTCCAGGTCAGCCTGTCCTAGATTGAGACCCTGCCTCGAAAAACAACAAAAACCCTAAACATGGAAGTGACATTTTTAAAACACTTGAGAAAGAAACTGAAGAAGACATTAGAGTACATAAGGATCAGAGGCAGGCAGGCAGGCAGGCATAGCCAGTAGTTCAGGCACCCTGGACATTGCTTGACCTGAGCTGCAAGCACACCCTTCTCTTATACAAGGCACCTAGCAACCTGGAACCCCACCTGCACTGAGCTACACTTACATGTACACCTGGAGCCACATAACAACCATTTTCTCTCCCTTGGAGCCATTGTTTGCATTAAGCACCCATTCAAATACATCCTAAGATAGCTTAGGAATCAGAACAGTAGGGGCCACCCAGCCTGAAGGGCTTTAGGGTACATGCATATTATTGTGTCCTTTAAGTGACCTTTCAGGAAGAAAGCACTATTTATTATTGTATGCCTATGTATGAATAGGTATGAATATGATAAAATAAATGCATCAGGTGAAGTCCTGTGCACTGTAGAGAAAAAGGAAAACTGTCTGTAACTGAAATCAGAGCACCAAACTATATGCCAGGCAAATGACCCATCCCCACCTAAGGCTACTGCAGAGCAATGGCCCCAACCATGTCCCTGGGCCTGTGAGCACTCTCCACTCCAGTGCCTGTTGCCCTTGGGCAGTGTGCTGACCCTTCATCATCACTTTGCTCCTCATGAAGTTTCTTGCTGCTAAACTCCCTGTGTGCACTGTCCTTCAGTTCATTGAGTAAGAGGCCAAGAACCTGGAAAGTTCCAGAGAACACTAGTAACAGACCTCCCCTCCCATGCCCATGGACTGGAAGCATCCATGTTGTGAAACCAGCTCTGACCAAAAGCAATTTACAAACCGGGTGTGGTGGTGCACACCTTTAATCCCAGCACTCAGGAGGCAGAGGTAGGAGGATCACTGTGAGTTTGAGGCCACCCTGAGACTACCAAATGAATTCCAGGTCAGCCTGAGCTAGAGTGAGACCCTACCTCAAAAAAACCAGGCAAAAAACAAACAAAAAACAAACAATCTACAGAGTCAATGCAATCCCCACCAAGGCCCGACCACCATTTGTGTCACACACTCACACACACACACACACACACACAATAACTCTTAAAATTTGGAAGTACTAATGACCTCAGAAAGTTCAAGCAATCCTGAGAGAAAAATAAAGGAAATAAAATAGCCAATAAAAATGGGATGCTAGGGCTAGAGAGATGGCTTAGCAGTTAAGGCACTTGCCTGCAAAGCCTAAGGACCCACGTTTGTTTCCCTAGGACCCACGTGAGCCAGATTCACAAGGTGGAGCATGTGCCTGAAATTCCTTTGCAGTGGCTGAAGGCCCTGGTGTGCCTGTTCTGTCTGCCTCTTCCTCTCTCTCCCTATCTAACAAGTGAATAAAATGTTTTGTAATGGGATGACGTTGCAGTCAGGTTCACACTGCTGGTAGAAATCACCTGGCCAAGAGCAGCTTGAGGAAAAAAAAAAGGTTTACTTTGGCTTACAGGCTCAAGGGGAAAGCTCCATGATGGCATGAGCAGAGTGTAGACATCACCCCTGGCCAACCTACGGTGGACCATAGCAACAAAAGAGTGTGTCACACATGGCAAGGGGAAGCTGGCTCTAATACCCATAAGCCCTCCCCAACAATATTCTACCTCCAGGAGGCTTTAATTTTCAATTGCCATCAGCTGGAGAGACTAGCATTCAGGGTACTTAAGTTGATGGGGACACCTGAATCAAACTACCACATCCCACCCCTGGCCCCCATAAACTGATAACCATACATGATGTAAAATGCATTGCATTCATGCAGCTTTCAAAGACCCCATAGTTTTTATCAATCCTAATGATTTTCATACATTCCCCATAATCCAAGGTCTTTTAACTGACCCACAATACCCAAAAAGTCCTTCCAAAACCCCAAATGACACAGAACAAACATTCCCACTGAAAAGGATGCATTGGGCAAAGCACAGAAATATTCAACCAATACAAGATTTAAAACAACCAGGGCAAACATCAAACTCTGTAGCTCCAAGTCCAACAACTCTAGTCAATGACAAATCTCCAAGAGCGATAATTCTAACCAGCAACAAGCCTCTGGAGTTCCACCTGCCCCTCCAGCCAGGCTACTCACGGGCCTGGAAAACTTCATCTGGGACCAGCAGCCCTCCTTGGCAGCCATCTCATGGTCCCGGCATCTCCACTGGGTCTCCACTACAACCGAAGGTCCATCCTCATGGCCCCATGGGATCTCCATGCAGGCATCCAGCAAACCTGCTTCACACTACCCATGGCCATTTCTAAATTACAATATCACATTGTAAACTCAATGACCCTCTTTTCCTACATTTCTTATACACCATAATATGAGCTAGAGTGACAATTTGTTAATCCAGGGGGAATAAAGCAGACTTCGTAGAACAGGGCACTCCTTCAGCATTCAGGCCCCTTCAAAAGGGCAGTTCAGCTGGCTCAATCTCAAAAGTTATAATGTCTCAAAAATTTGCAGTGAACGGGCAGCAGTTTAGTCCCAAGATTTCATTTTTTCTGTGTCACATCCTCTGCTCACATCAGTTCATTTCTACGCAAAGCAACCCTGCACACAACTTCTCAGGACACGGGCATAACTTCAAGCATCTCATACCAACTGCTAGCCAAGTCCAAGTAAAGCTCCTTCTCTCCTCATAAGCCAAACCTCACAGTCCATAGTTCTTACTGCATTCAGGCCTTTCAACTCTGAGCAGAATAGTCCATCAAGCTGTACTTACAGCACTGCAAGGCATCTCTTAGGCCGAGGTTTCAAACCCTTCCACATTCCTCTTGAAAATCAGCCAAAAGGCCAAAACCACACAGTCAGGTGTCCAGCAGAAATCCCGTTCCTCAGTACCACTTTACTGTTGCAGTCAAGCTCACACTGCTGATAGAAATCACCTGACCAAGAACAGCTTGTGGGAAAAAAAGAGGTTTACTGTGGCTTATAGGCTCGAGCAGAAAGTTCCATGATGGCAGGGAAAATGATGGCATGAGCAGAGTAGACATCACCCCCTGGCCAACATAACATGGACGCTAGCAACAGGAGAGTGTGCCAAATACTGGCAAGGGGAAGCTGGCTATAATACCCATAAGCCCGCCCCCAATACTCTACCTCCAGGAGGCTTTAATTTCCAATTACCATCAGCTGAGGAGACTAGCATTCAGAACACCTAAGTTTATGGGGGATACCTGAATCAAACCACCACAGATATGTTCAATTTTAACAGAGGAAAAAAATCCCAAGATTTCAAAAAAGACAATGAAATAATATTTTTCTGAAAATGAAAAAATTAGCAAGATTGAAATCAATGCTGGGCCTTCTGAGTCACAGCACATTCTTTAACCTTTGGAGTACAAGTCACACTAGAAGAGAGAGTCACTGAACTTGGATACAGAAGCAGGTCCAAGGCAGCTTCACTGTCCAGCACCGGCTTCATGACAGACAGGATCAAGGAGCCCTTACCTGGTTGACAGGCAACTTCCCCGCAGCAGCCAGCCTGGTTTGGCCTTCCAGAGACAGGTGCTCAGGTGGACAAGGCTTCTGGTCCTCATCCCAGAGTTCCCATCACAGAACGCCACAGCTGCATGCTCACTTGACTTGCAGACCCGAGCTTCAACTTTCTAGATGAGCAGCTGAAAGTCAGAGTGCCTATAGAGAACAAGACGCTAGAATGAGGCAATGGCAGCTACTGTGAGAGGACACTGGAACACATGGGACCTGAATGTGGTGTAGGAATCACAGTAGGGCAGGGTTTAAATAGGGGTGGGGATGAGGGGAAGGATGGGATGGTGGGAGGATGAATCAAAACCAAGGATATGTGAATAAGCCTACTATTGGTAAACCAATTAAGATATCTTTTTTTTTTTTTTTCCGAGGTAGGGTTTTACTCTGGTCCAGGCTGACCTGGAATTAACTATGTAGTCTCAGGGTGGCCTTGAACTCACCGCGATCCTCCTACCTCTGCCTCCCGAGTGCTGGGATTAAAGGTGTGTGCCACCATGCCCAGCTAAGATATCATTTTTGAAGAAGTGTTTCAGGGGCTGGAGAGATGGCTCAGCTGTTAAGACACTTGCTCGCAGAGACACTAAAGACCTGGGTTGGCTTCCCAGTACCTACATAAAAACCAGATAAACAAAGTGACACATGCATCTGAGTCCATTTGCAGCACCTGGAGGTCCGGTATGCCATTCTTGCCCTGTCTCTCATCTCCCACCTCTTGCAAAATATAATTTTAAAAAAGTTAATTTTAGGCCAGGTGTGGTGGTGCACGCCTTTAATCCTAGCACTTGGGAGGCAAAAGTAGGAGGATCGCCATGCATTCAAGGCCGCCGTGAGACTACATAGTGAATTCCAGGTTAGCCTTGGCTAGAGAGAGACTCTACTTTGAAAACCAAAAAAATTAATTTTAGGACTGGAGATGGCATAGCAGTTAAAGTACTTGCCTGCAAAGCCGAGGGACACAGGTTCAACTTCCCAGGACCCAGGTAAGCCAGATGCACAAGGGGGCACACATCTGGAGTTCGTTTGCAGGCGCCTTAACCCCTAAGTATTCTCTCCAGCCCAGAAATTCCTTTTAATTCCTTATAAGCCTTAGGAGCTGAAGAGTGGGCAGAAGGAATCGAGAACCTCAGACTTGGAAAGTGTACCCTGAGGCCCAGTGTCCCCACAAGGAGGCGCTTGAGAACCTTCCTGACAACACAGTGGATGCAGGTGTGGTGATGGACCACAACAAGGGCAAGATATGGAAACATCGCCAATATGCCATCTGTTCATTCAGTCACACTTGCAATCAGGAATGAAAGCATGGTCAGTACAAAACACCAGGACCCCTATTAACACAGTGAGAATTTGTGGTGGCCTGTCGTGATGCACAAAAGAATTAAAACTCCAAATCTGACGTTGAAGAGAAAGAGCAAGCGCATAGTTACGCTTTATGCTTCTCGAAAATATCATTTCAGACAGTGATTCCACTGTCTGGAAACACTTTAAAAGGTTTCCAAGTAGAATTACACCTTTACTTGCCAGGACAGGATCTCATTAGCGTTGGGGACAAGTATCTCGCAATCATACGTTCCCTTCCGGGGCATCTCACTTCAATTACAAGTATTGAAAACCTATGTGTGAAATTTGACCTATGAGGCGATCTCGAGATTTTTGTCTGTGATTTTCCACCATCAGGAGGCATGAGTCTACTAAATCCTTTGAGCTTGACGTGGTTCAATGCACCTTGATCCCCAGAACTGACAAGGCAGATGTACATGCTTAGGTGTGAGTTCAAAGCCAGCCTGAGATAACATCGTGTGTTCCAGTTCAGCCTGCGCTAGAGTGAGTCCCGTGAAAAACCAAAATATAGCCAGGCGTGGTGGCGCATGTCTTGAATCCCAGCCCCTGGCAGGCAGAGGTAGGAGGATGGCAGAGAGTTCAAGGCGACCCTGAGATGCCATGGTGAATTCCTGTTCAGCCTCAAATCGAGTGAGACCCTACATCGCAAAACCAAAGTAACAAAAAGAAGAAAGAAAGAAAGAAAGAAAGAAAGAAAGAAAGAAAGAAAGAAAGAAAAGAAAAGAAAGGAAGGAATGAAGGAAGACAGAAAGCAAAGACGCAAGCAAGCAAGCAAAAGACAAAGAAAGAAAAACCAAAACATACAATAAAATAAAATGAATTATGATCAAAACAGCCTGAAGCATTGACCTTACACAGCCTAAATGCCGGGAATACTTGAAAGCGAAGCAATTACATAAAACACATTTGGCAAACGTCTATTAGGTCCTGCTAAGGAGAGGAATCGATATTCTTTGAAAATTACAGAAAAAAACCTATGAGCTCTCTCTCTGCAGCAGAGACACAGACGGCTATGCAGGCCTTTGTCATGATAAAGAAAATTCAGAGTTGGTGTCAGAACCTTCCCAGAAGATCTCCTGGGAAAGAAAATTCCACAGACACAAGGCCAGTGTCACCTGGTGTCATCACGTGAAAAGTCGACATCATCGAAGCCTCCCTTCAACTGAGATCCAAAGAATGCTCGCTGGCACATACTATGTATGTTAGGACATTAGAAGGATTTACTTCTGAGATTGACACTTCTTAGAAGTTATTCTCACTTTTCCTCGAAACCAATTGTGAATAAGTACATGTTAGAAGGGTCGTAGCTGTGAGTTCAAGGCCAGCCTGAGACGTCACAGTGAATTCTGGGTCAGCCCGTGCTACAGCCAGTCCCTACGTCACACACACCCAACATTATATATATATATATATATATATATATTTATGGATATAAATTTACATATGGCCTCAAACCTATTCCTATTATGATACACATAAAAATTTATATATTTACATATAATTATATATATTTGTATATGTATATATTATGTAGTTTATATAATGTATAATAATCTATAATACATGTAATAATATGTTATACATATCATATATGTAAATATATATCACATGAATTTATATATATATGTATAAATTTACATGTATATTCATATATGAATTCACATATTTACATATAAGTTTATATATAAATTTAAATATATATTTATATGTGTATATATTATGAATAATATATAATACATAAAATAAATACATATTAATACATGCTATATATGTATGTATATGTGTATATATATCTATATCTATCTATCGATTGTCTATCCATCTATCTATATATGTATGTATATATCATGCTCTAAACACCTCCTCCTGCTTTTGGCTGCGTGACATTGTACTTTCGGTAGATGTTACATTTATTTCTTTGGTTTTTGGGGTTTCTTTGATTTTCGAGGTAGGGACTGGTTCTATCCCAGGCTGAGCTGGAATTCACTCGGTCGTATCAGGGTGGCCTCAACTCATAGCCACGACCCTGCTCACTCTCTGCCTCCCTCCTAGTGCTGCTGGGATGAAATGCGTATGCGCCACCATAGATCTATTTTATTATTATTATTATTTCCTTTTATTACTTTTATTTTTTTCCAAATTTTTTTTTTTTTTTTTTAGAGAGAGACACAGAGAGGCAGACAGACAGCGAGGGATAGGAAGACAGATAGACATGGGCCCGCCAGCAGTCTCTCAGCTGCTGTGAACGAAATGCAGATGTGTGCGCCCTCTTGGGGCAAGTGCGGCCTTGCGCCCTTGCCTCACTTTTGCATCTGGCTAAACGTGGGACCTGGAGATTGGAACCAGTGTTCTTGGGCTTAGGAGGCAGGCGCCTTAACCGCTAAGCCATGGCTCCAGTCGATACTATTTTTATTATTTATAGGAGAGATAGGAGGAGTCAGAGAGACAGAGAGAGAGAGAGAATGTGACTTCCAGGTAGCCTGAGCTAGAGTGAGGCCCTACCTCTAAAAACCAAAACATAAATAAATAAAATATAGAAGGGCTGGAGCAACGGCTTAGTGGTTAATTCATTTGCCAGCGAAGCAAAAAGAACCAGGTTCAATGCCCCATGTCCCACCTTAGCCAGATGCACATGGTGGTGCATGTATCTGGAGTTCATTTGTACGGTCTGAGGGCCCTGGTGTGTCCATTCTCTCTCCCTCTCCATCTCCTTGTGTCTCTCCAAAATCAATCAATCAATCAATCAATCAATCAATCAATCGAAGGAACAAGTGATTCAGAAACACATTTGGCCAAGGTCTCTTAGGTCCCACTAAGGAAAGGACTCGATATGCTTCAAAAATTAGAGAAAAACTCTATGAGCTCTATCTCTGCAGGAGAGACCCAGACTGTTATGCAGGCCTTTGTCATGATCAAGAAAATTCAGAGTTGGTTTCAGAAGCTTTCCTGGTGAGAGAAAAGGGGGCCGGATGGTACAGAAACCACAACAGTGGCTCTCCTATAAAATCCCACTGCCCTGTGGCATAGAAACCACCTCGCCAATGCAGACTGCATGTTTTGTTTTTCTTTTGTTTTTCTCCTTGCACAGAGGCAATGAGATCCAAGGACAAATTCAGCAAAATTCATGTAAAGATACCTGAACCCCTATCAAAAGAGAAGTCGAGCTTTCTAGCTGAAACAGCACCCCAGACACTGCACAGAGATCTTGAGGAGAAGAGCCACAAGGCTGGTTGAGGGCAGACTTTGGAAACCTACACCGGTGTGATGGGGAGGAAAAACAAAATGTACGACGGAGCAGAATTCTAGAGGCTGCTAAACTCTGAGTATGAGAATAGACTCCAACCAGCACAAAGGTGAAGGAGATAGGCACAGAGAACACTCGACTCCCACAGAGTCCAGAGTCACAGAGATCCAGAGACACAGCGGCTCCCAGACCTCATCAGCGAAGTAGCCATAACACTCAACCGGGCAGGCTCAGAGAGATTCATGCAAGTGTGGGCTGAAAGATTGTGAGAGCCACAAGGTGGGACAGAGACATGGCCTCGCCCCGATAACTGACAGCTACCCCAAATGCATGACCCACAATACCTATGGGGATGTAACTGGCATCCCCAGGGAGCAGGGTCCCTTGGGGGAGGGGCGGGGACGAGGGTAAGGATGGAACCCACACATGCTGTTTACACACTCACTGAGTGGGTCTATAACTAAAAAGCAAACAAGCACCACCAAAAATCAAACAGAGCCACCAATGCTCAGGAGATTGTGCAGAAGAGAGTGTGCAGAAACCAGAGGACGTGGGGCAATGTGGACAGGCACTGAATCCCACCACTGGTGGACTG
The DNA here is from genome assembly GCA_036365145.1 of Orientallactaga sibirica. NCBI lineage: Eukaryota > Metazoa > Chordata > Mammalia > Rodentia > Dipodidae > Orientallactaga > Orientallactaga sibirica. The sequence continues at coordinate 16,515 of JAEOAD010001341.1, read as the reverse complement.
CTGCTGCCAAAAGTTAGGAACCAGAGCAACATGGGGAATGCTCACCATCCCACAGCGACGCGTCCTCCATCGCCTGGCCGGGGTGAAAACGGGCACGATGGTACCAACGTATGGTGGGCACTTACAAGGGGTTCCTCTGCAATGAAAAGGGTAAAAGAGTCATAAAAATAAGCAACTGAAAAAGCGAGAATGACAATGCGATTGGGCTTCAGCCTAGGAATCAGCTTCCTACTGGCCTGGGTGAGCGGGCAGTAAAACAACACTTCTCCTCGCACGTCACGGGGTTCTGCCTCTCCTTCCGGGGTCCTGCACTGACAACCAAGCGCACTTCAGAAAACTGAGTCCCTCTCATCATCAACACCAATGACAGGTGAGTCCCCGGGAAGATTTTTAAATCTCTCTACCTTAGTATTTGAAGCAGGGCCTCGCTCTCTAACGGCCGGCTTCTAACTCCTCAAGGCCCTTGCCCATCAGCCCTCCACGATCTCCTTAGTTGCGCAGGGCTATTCCTAGGAAAACACACCCTCTGTGGCCTGTTTGTTCATTTGAAAGACATCCCCCTTCCCGTAGGCTCGTAACTTCGAGGGATGGCATGAAATATAAGATATCGCTCCATTTCCAAAAAGACCCTTCTGTGCACCACCTGTCCCCTGGCTCAGCAGTCCATTTTCAGGTGGTCATTTTGAGCATTTTTTTGGAACCAGCAGAACACTACACGTTCACCCGAGGTTAGAGAATCTGGAGCTGGACGGGCCAGGAGAAGGCCTGGGTGTTCCAGGGACTCTCTGCGTGGTACAAAACGGGGCTCCTGACTCTATCTATCTATCTATCTATCTATCTATCTATCTATCTATCTATCTATCTATCTATCTATGTGTGTGTGTGTGTGTGTGTGTGTGTGTGTGTATGTATGTATGTATATATCATGCTTTAAACACCTCCTCCCGCTTCTGGATACATGACACTGTAATTATGATAGATGTTAAATTTATTTCTTTGATTTTTGTTGTTTTTTTTTTTTTTTTTTTTTTTTTTGGTTTTCGATGTAGGGCCTGGCACTATCCCAGGCTTAGCTGAAATTCACTTTGTTGTCTCAGGGTGGCCTTGAACTCACAGCCACTACCCTCCTCACTCTCTTCCTTCCTCCTAGTGCTGATGGGATGAAAGGCCTGAGCACCACCATGAATGTATTTTATTTCATTATTATTATTATTATTTCATTTTATTATTTTTGTTATTTATAGGAGAGTTAGAAGGCGTCATACAGAGACAGAGAGAGAGAGAATGGGGGCTCCAGGGCCTTTGGCTTTGTAGGAAAGCACCTTATCCACTAAGCCATCTCCAGTCATTCATATTCTCATTCATATTATGCCTCTCAAATAAGTTTTTTAATTTAAAAAATATATTTATTTATTTATTTGTTTGAGAGAGGGAAATTATTTGAGGTAGAGAATGGGCACAGCAGGTCCTCAAGCCATTGCTAATGAACTCCAGATGCATGTGCCCAGTGGGGACACAGTGAAAGTAACTTTTTTTGTTATTTTTGTTTTAAAAGATAGGATCTTGCTGAAGCTCAAAGCTGACCTCCTATTCACTATGTAATCTCAGAGTGGCCTTATACACACAACGATGCTCCTACTTCTCCCACTTTTGTTAAAATAGTGGCGCATGAGTCTGGAGGTCCTTTGCAGTGGCTAGAGGCCCTGGGACACCCTCTCTCTCTCTCTCTCTCTAAATAAATAAATGAAAACACACAAGAAACACACACACACACACACACACACACACATTGAGCTGGTGAGGTGAGATGGATTAGTGGTTAAGCAATTGTCTGTGAAGCCTAAGGACTGTGATTAAGGCTCGATTTCCCAAAATCAATGTAAGATAGATACACAAGGTGGCACATGCCTCTGGAGTTCATTAGTAGTGGCTGGGGCCCTGGTGCCGCCATTCTTTATGTCTCTTTCTCTCTGTCTGTTGTTCTCAAAATAAAATGATAGATAAAATAAAATAAATAATAAAAAATAAATAAAATAAAATAAAATAAAATATAGTGTGTCTCTAAGAGTCCCTGAATGCCATGAGGAAGTAGGCTGGGCTGGGCTCTTCTGTTCTGAGAGGTTGGCTAGCAGTGGGTAATGATCTAAAGAAAGACTGAAATTTAAAAGTATGACTGGGATGGAGAGATGGCTTAGCGGTGAAGGCTCTTGCATGCAAAGCAAAAGGTCACAGGTTCGATTCCCAGGACCCATGTAAGACAGATGCACGTGGCAGCACATGTGTCTGGATTCCTTTGCAGTGGCTGGAGGCCCTGGAGCGCCCATTCTCTCTCTCTCTCTCTCTCTCTCTCTCTCTCTCTATCTATATATATATATATATATATATATATATATATATATATATATACCTCCTTTGTCTCTCGCATTCTCACAAATAAATAGAAATAATTAAAAAGAATAATAATAAAAGAATAGAATATTTATTTGAGAAAATAATAAATAAATATAAAGTCAAAAACATAAGAGTCACACTGGAGTTGAGATCTGGAGTGACTGACGGCCAGTTTCTCTTGCAAGTGGCCTCAGTGACCAACGGTAAGACTGAGTCAAAGAAGCCTCTGACCAGAATTTGACTATATGTTCAAACTGCTCATCATCGGCAACAACAGTGTCAGCAAGACCTCCTTCATTTTCCGCTATGCCAACAACAACACCTTCACCCTGGCCTTTGTCAGCCAACTTCAAGGTGAAGACCATCTACTGCCTGCCTCCTGAGTGCTGGAATTCAAGGTGTGCACCAACACGCCTGGCACTCCAGCTCTTTTTTTTAAAAAAGGTTTTATTTTTATTTATTTGAGAGAGAAGAATATAGAAAATAAATAAAAATTATTTTACCCACTATCTACTTCTGTTTGCAGATGTATTCTAATGTTATCTTCAGATGTATGGTTAAACTGTGTGTGGTGGCACACTCTTGTAATCCAATTATTCTGGAGGCTGAGGCAGGAAGAGTGTTTGAGACTATCCTGGGATACAAAGCAAGACCTACTCTAAATAAATAATAAACAGACAACCAAACAAGTGAAAAGTGTGGTTATTGTTGTGGTTTCAATGTGAACACTCCCACACAGGCTCATGGGTTTGAACACTTGGTGCCCAGCAGGTGGCGCTGTTTGGGCGGTTTGGAACCTTTGGCACTGTGAACTAGCTGGAGGAAGGTGGAGAAGGGGACTTGGAAAGTAGTACCCACCTCTGGTTCTGACCCAAGCTCTCAGCAGGTGTCAATCCCCTGCTGTCATGGATGTGTTGAAACTTTCAAGAAAGTTCTAGAAAGTGTTTAAGGTGTTTTTCTGCAAAGCCTAAGATCCCCGGTTCAATTCCTCAGCCACATGCACAAGGGGGCACATGTGTCTAGGGAGTGTTTGCAGTGGCTGGAGGCCCTGCTGTGCCCGTTCTCTCTTTCTCTCTGCCTCTTCCTCTCTCTCAAGTAAATAAATAAATGTTCTAATTTTTAAAAAAATCACCTGACAGTCAAGAGGATGTTATGTCAGTCACAGAGGTGGTCAGTGTAGGGAATAATGTTAGTTCTAGACATTTTGGCTTTGAATCCTGACCATCCTATCTCTCCACAATCGGAAGTTCTAGCCTAAGAAGTGTAGGTGCTGCTGCTTCTTGGCAACTTTGGTTCACAAAGGCACTGAAAATTCATAGAAAGTGAAAAGGTTACACTTCTTGATTTCATAGTTTTCCAATTTGTTCCACAGGAGAATATGGCTCCCTAAAGGTAGTATGGACTGGACAAGTATGTACATAGACATGTAGCCACATAAAAACTAAAGCCTCATTCTACCTTCTAGTGTACTTGACTCATGGTTTCCTTTACAGTCATTTAACCGGGGCTATAAGTACATATTCTCAAACACTCCAGGTACAATGGAAGACTCTAGACTCAGTACCCTAGTTTATAGAATCAGAATGAGGAATATTGATGCTTGTTGGCTAATCTGCCACCAGGAATTATTTTGCACATTAAATACCATCATCCTTTCCAAATAATTTTATATTAGTTATTCATAAAATTAAATAATTTTTTAATTTATTTATTTGAGAGAGAGAGAGAGAGGCAGAGAGAGAGAGGGAGAGAATGGGCATGTCAGGGGCTTCAGCTGCAGCAAACGAACTCCAGATGCATGTGGCACCTTGTGCATCTGGCTTCCTCGGATACTAGGGAATAGATCCTCAGACCTTTGACTTTGTAGGCAAGTACCTTAACCAGTAAGCCATCTCTCCAGTCAAAAACCAAGCTATTAAACTGCTTCCCTAGGTAGTTGACCAAATTTACACAGCCAAGCTCAGATATATCTGTCAGTTGGGAAGTGATTCCTATACTCTTACAAGAGACATTATTAGTCCAATAGCTGCACTTAACCTGTAGAATTTCCAATCCAAACCCCCCTCCAAACATATGTAGACCTTGTAAATAAAAAGTCATATTCTCAGCCGGGTATAGTGGCACATGCCTTTAATCCCAGCATGCGGGATGCAGAGCTAGGAGGATCACCTGGATTTTGAGGCCACCCTGAGGCTACAGAGTGAATTCCATGACAGCCTGGACCAGAGTGAGACCCAACCTAGACAATCCAAAAAAAAAAAGTCATATTCTCCCAGATAAAATTTTATTAAAGAACAGAAATTTTCCAAGTGACTCTTGAGATGTGTCCTAGCTTTTAGTCTTGAAGAACAAAGATTAAAGCAATAAAAACAAGGACAGAGGTTTTCTGGTGCATGCCTTGCATCCCAGCACTGGAAACACTGAGGCAGGAGGATCTTCATGAGTTTGAGGTCAGCCTGGGCTACAGAGTGAGGTCCAAGACATCCTACACTAGAGTAAGGCACTGACTCAAAAGGAAAGTGTATTTAATCAATTTTTCCCTGCAAAATAGTGACAAGTGGGGATGCAAATGGTGCCAATGAGGCCTTCGTCTCTTCTTTGGAAGGTCTGACTGCATGAAATTTACACCCAAGCTCTCCTCACAACCACACACCACTCACTGGAGACAACCCCACTACTAGCTGTCTACACCCTCCCACAGCACGAACAAAAAGAAGACAGTACATTTTTAAACCATAGTGCTTATCACACACATCTTTTGAAAATAGCCTGTGCACCTTTCTCTCAGGAGTCATGGACCAAGGCTGATGATTTTTATACTGTTTTCTAAGTTTACTGAGGGTGATACATTGGTCTGTTATTTCCACGAACAAAAATATAGAGATGTCAGTGCATGCTTCAGAAGAGTGTTCTCGGGATCACTCATTCCTGTGCATATATATTCTCTGCAGTGGATAGGATTACATGGATGAAAAATATTAACGAGGAAGGAAGTACTCCTTGCTGAGCCTACAGTTTATCTTTCCCTTAAAATTAAGGTACTTACCAAAGAGGAGCTAGGACATAGTGTACAGTTCAAAGTACAAGTGTTCCTACCACAAGCCACTGATGGCGCTTTATTCAATACTTGTCATATTGAAATCTGTGCCCTTTTTGTTACGAGAGATAAAGGAAACTAATTGCACAGATTGCAAGCCAGAATTCTGTGCTACATCTGACAATGCAATGTACAGGAATGAACTCTGCTTTCAGCTGGCTTGGTATTCATATGTTCTTTTGAGTAAATGCAGGAAACAGAACTGCCCACAAATGGACAAATATGTTACACCATTTCACCTGATATCTGAGGCCAACTTGGACGCCGTTCTACCCTGAGGTGCCACTATGCTGGAAGGCTTTCTTTAAAGGGTCCCTAGACCTTCTTTCCTAATGCTTTCAGAACTGATGTAGATGCAAAATCAAATGGCGACTTATTCCCAATGCGCTGGTCCTCTCCACCTGCCTGACCTCGCAACAATTTCAGTCTCAGCAGCAAAGAAACTCTCGGGCTTGTGAGCCCAGTAGAGTGGAACCACCTGAGACTTCCCATGTCTTCCCTTCACAGAGATGCCACTGCTGCCTCATCTGTCCCTTCTCCCCAGTCTTGAACTGCTTCATCAGAAGGGTGGATGCCTGTCTGCAAGGCTGGGGTGGAGATTTACAGAATGATGCCAAGAGTTCTGAAATCCCCTGCCTTTGCAAATTCAGCTTTCCCAAAAGTAAAGGACAACTCAGATTCATAGGGGTGAAAACTCCTGCTTTGTCTGTCTGGAACATCGTGACAGTTTAACTGGCCTTGTTTATCACTACAGTCCCACCACTTGGTAGAAAACTCATCATACAGTCTATGCTTTAGTCAAGATCCACTGACAGTGACTGATGAATGAAAGATGTGTACTGATTCCGAGGAAGGAGGTGTTTTCCAGCTCAGAATGTGCAATTGGTTAATTTCTGGAACAAGGAAATGATGCAATCCCATTGAAAGAAGGGTCACAAGAAGCTTTGACCAGGGTCAGATATTCAAGCGAGCCCATGTTCACTTGGGCCTTCTACCAAGGGTCCTTGTTTTCCAACTCATTTTGGAACCCTGATCTAGAATATATATATGCAAAGTTTTGACTCAAGAAAGGAACAGACTTTAAAAGGTATTAGGGGATTTTGAGGAGACAAGGAGAAATTTATCATGTTCTTTTTCTTCCCAGTTAAATCAGGTTAACATTATATGTGTCCATATTTTACCTATTTTCCAATATTGAAAATAATTCTTTGGAACTACACAACACTTTCAGGATTGACAAAGCTCTGAAGAAACTTGTCTTATATGACGTGCATGAGAACAGGTGAGAGAGCCAGAGTAGATATCGACAGGCTACATTATACAAACTAGAAAACATTCTCATCAACTTGCTTAACACCATGCAATTAATTAATTTATTAATCTGTATAGAATTATCTCCAAAGAGAAAGTGAGATGGCTTAGAAAAATTTTTTTAAAAAAATCAGAGTCACTGAAACACAAGGACAAGAACATTGGAATAAAGGAGTAAGGGTCCATAGTGGATGCCAGTAGAGAACCCTCCTCTCACTCCATTTCATCTCTATTAGGCTGCCACGGAAACTGTGTGATCCACTGAGTGATGACTGACAGTTTTGTTGGCATTCAAAAAATAAAAATAAAACACAATGCCAGCCAAAGCAGTAATTTTGACTGCATACAGCATGTTGCCCAGCACCTATTGAAATAATATTCCATGAAACAAAAGCACTGAAACATCTAATCCAAACATGAATTCCTGTAGTTATCCTGCTTGGACTAGAAACTTAACCAATCAATAGACAGAGGCGAGTTGAAATGAGCAGAGTCCACAAAGAAAATTGGTCCATGAAATGTCACAGGCCTGAGATTGTTTTTCAGAGATGCATAGAAGTCAGTTTTAAAACTTGAAAGGTAGTATCTATTCTGGAATCAAGAACAACAGGCAGGCATAATAATAATCATAATGTCAAATGTTAAAATGATATCAACTTATATATTCACTGACCCAAGAACTGCTATAAGTACACACTGAAATCTCATAACAACATTGTGAAGTAGAAACTACTATTATCCCCCCTGCCATGGAGGAAGAAAATGAGACACTGTGAGATTAAAACGTTATTTAAGGTCACACAGGTAATGACGCTTGAATCTAGTATAGTAACAGAGACTGAGTATCCTGCTAGGCACAGAAAGCAAAATCCATTAGATATTTACTCAGATGAACTACGTGTTTATGCATTTTTTTCTGATCCCTTCCTATTATCTTTTCCTTATATTTTCTGTTCTTATCATTTCAAATTAACATTTCACTAGTAGATACTCAGGGAAGCTAAAGATACCACTAAATTTAGAGAAAGTTCTTTAAGTTTCCTCAAGGAGTAGGAAGACTTCTGTTTTCCTTAAGTGATTTTCTTCTTTCTTAGTGTTCATTGCAGTGATTCTTATAATCTTTACAGATTGCAAATCAGTTACTCACAGGTAGATGGTTCATCCTGGTGCTGCCATGGAAATTTAGATCAATGCCCCAAGCCAGGCCCCCACTTCTACATTTTCTTGATAAGAAGGGGTGTATGCTAATCCTTGTCAAACACTCTCAGCAACTGTCATGGCTAATCTCACCAGGGAGCCATATATTCAGGAATGTGAGCAACTAACTTTCACATTATTTAACATTTCAGTTCTGCACAGTAACAGTTTGATTAAACTTCAAGGGGGAAAGGTCAATAGCAAAACTACACATAATCTCTAGAGCATTCATTGAAAAGGAAAAAAAAGAATTCACTGATGTCAAGCAGAAGAATGATGTAATGCACTGTGAAAGGTATATTTCCCCTGGGTAATCACTAGTGGTCTACAAGGTAAACATCTTTTTTGTATTATGTAGAAATTTTGTATGCACACATCATGTGTTGCTACCATTTCTGCCTCCTTGCCCCCATTCCACTGAGGGCTCTCCTCAGTGGGATTGTTCATATTCACCATGGGGCTGTGGGTTATGAGAGCAGCAGTCAGTGTGGGTGGCAGGGGGACGATGCTCTGAATGTTCATGCCTATGGGACAGTCTTCTGTACACCTGTCAATGAGGTAGGTAATTCCATAAGTGCTATTTCATTTACTTCTCAAATCATTCTATAAATGTGGTGGTGAGTTTTTTAACAAGATAAGGCAATTAAGGCCCAATGAGATGAAATCATATACTGTAAATGGGATACTTAGCAAGCAACCCTCCAAAGCTAGCACCTCCTGAGTGTGTCTGAATCTCTCCTTACAACTGGGCTGAGACTGTATCTTGAGCTTATTTGCCATCTACCATCTTGATTCTATGCAGGACATAAATGGGGCCAATGAAAAGAACTTGCAAGGGACCAAATTTGCGTTCATTTTGGTATAGCCATTTCTAACAGTCCAGAAGCAGATGGCATAGACTTATCTTGGGATGTAATCCATGTACTGATACTGGAAGTGTTCCCAGAGAGGTAGTAGTGGTAGCATTGGGCAAAGAGACCTGTTTCAGTGCTTGCTAGATGTTGTAGAAGGGACTCTGGAGTTTACTGTATGATTGATCGCGTCATCAAAGACCCTACACAACAACTACCACAGAAACCTGTTCATCCAAAGCCGGGTATGTGTAGCAAGCTAAACAAGAGAAAGTATCCTCTGACAGTGTCAGTAACAGCTGAAAAGAGAAGAATTATTGAAGTATTTCTAGGGTTTAGAGTTGGTAACTGGTCATATGATAGTTTCAGGACAGAAGTTTTTAAGTATGACTCTTAGAAATTCTAGTCTGTATTTTTGAATGAGGTGAGTTGCTGGAAGTCAGTGGTCTTATCTTTGGGACACATGACCCATAGAGATTGACTGTTAAAATAGTGTGAGTTAAAAAAACGCTAAAACGCAAAGAACTTCAGAGACCTGAGGAGCTAAGGAGACATGATGACTAAATAGAATGAACCATTTTGGATTGAATCCTGAAAACGAACAAGGCAATTAGTGGAAATTTGGTAAAATCTGAGAACAAAAGAAAAGAAAAGAAAAGAAAAGAAAGCTTTGACAGTAATGTTCTCAACTTAGTATTGACAAATACTAATACACATACTATAAAAGATATTAACTTTAAAGAAAACTGAGTAAGTTAAAGGTATAGAGGAACTAATTGTATTATTTTTACCACTTTTTAATGAATAAGATAATATTAAAACTTTTAGTTACTTTTTTAAAATTGAGGTTCATTTGCTCTGCCCTTCATGGTTTGCTTCAATTGATCTATTTTGTCGTAGTTTGATGTGTATTCTAATGTGTGGTTGTTTAATTTCTTACCTTGATCTGGAAAGCACCTCAGAGCTGATCTAGTCCAAACTGTGTTTCTATTTAATATATCTATATGGAAATAAGTGGTGAGATTTTGTTGGGTTGTAGCAGTTATATCAATCTTTATCTCATTATATTTGCTCTAATTTTTAATAAAAATTATTTATTTATTTACAAGGAGAGAGAGAGAGAGAGAGAGAGAGAGAGAGAGAATGTAGTGCACCAGGACCTCTAGCCAATGCAAATGAACACAACATGCATGTGCCATTTTGTGCATCCAGCTTTGCCTGGGTACTAGGGGAATCGAACCTGGGTTGTTAGGCTTTTCAGGCAAGAGTGATAACTTCTGAATCATCTCTCCATTTTAAATTTAGAGCCACTGTTGTGGTTTCTGTACATTTCAGCTCCCTTTTTTTCACCTACATGGCAGCATACTATTGGGTTGCTATGTAAAAATTCCAAATTACAGCCGGGCGTGGTGGCGCACGCCTTTAATCCCAGCACTTGGGAGGCAGAGGTAGGAGGATTGCTGCGAGTTCGAGGCCACCCTGAGACTACATAGTTAATTCCAGGTCAGCCTGGACCAGAGTGAGACCCTACCTCGCAAAAAAAAAAAAAAAAATTCCAAATTACCAGTCCCAATCCAGGCTAAGGTTACTGTTAGGTTGGGATGGGCTCCCAAAATGGAGTCACCATGGATTGGGAGACAGTGGAAGGAGATCAGCATGAGTTCTATGCCAGCCTGAGACTACCTAGTGAACTCCAGTCAGCCTGGGCTAGATCGAGACCTTATCGGGAAAAATAAGAGTCTTTCTCAATCTCTAGCCCTCATTTTACCTTTTTTTTTCTTCAGGTAGGGTATCAGTCTAGCTAAGGTTGACCTGGAAGTGAATATGTAGTCACAGGGTGACCTCTACTTTTGGTGATCCTCCTACCTCTGCCTCCATAGTGCTGGGATTAAAAGTGTGTGTCACCATGCCAGGCTTTTTTGTTTGTTTGTTTGTTTGTTTTTTTGTTTATTTGTATGTTTTATTTGGTTTTTTGAGGTAGGGTCTCACTGTAGTTCAGGCTGAACTGGAATTCACTATGTAGTCTCAGGGTGGCCTTGAACTCACGGTATTCCTCCTATCTTTCCTTCCCAAATGCTGGGATTAAAAGCGTGCACCACCAGGCCAGGCTTTTATTTATTTTTATTTATTTATAGAACCAGAGTCCCTTGGCTTTATAGGCAAGTGGCTTAACCACTAAGCCATGTCTCCATCTCTGGATTAATTTTTTTACCTTCTTGGTTTTTCTAGGTAGGGTCTTACTCTAGCTCAGGACGACTTGGAATTCACTATGTCGTCTCAGGGTGGCCTAGAACTCACAGCAATCATCCAACCTCTGCCTCCTGAGTGCAGGGATTCAAGTTGTGCATCAACACACCTGGCATTCCAGCTCTTTTTTAAGTTATTTTATTTTTGTTTATTTATTTAAGAGACAGGAATATAGAGAGATAATTGAAAATTATTTTACCCACTATCTACTTCTGTTTTCAGATGTACTGTAATATTATCTTCAGATGTATGGTTAAACTGTGTGTGTCAGCACACACTTGTAATCCAATCATTCCGGAGGCTGATGCGGGAAGAGTGTTTGAGACTATCCTGGGATACAGAGCAAGACCTACTCTAAATAAATAATAAACAAACCAACGTAGAAGTGCGAAGTGTGGTTTCTGTTGTAGTTTCAATGGGAACTGTCCCCCCACAGGCTCAAGTGTTTGAACACTTGATGTCCACCAGGTGGTGCTGTTTTTGGTGGTTTGGAACCTTTGGCACTGTGGCCTAGCTGGAGGAAGGTGGAGAATGGGACTTGGAAAGTAGTACCCACCTCTGGTTCTGACCCAAGCTCTCAGCAGGGGTCAAGAACCTGCTGTCATGGATGTGTTAGAGCTTTCAAGAAAGTTTGAGAGAGCGGTTAAGGTGTTTGCCTGCAAAGCCTAGGAACCCCGGTTCAGTTGCCCAGTTCCCATGTAAGCCAGATGCACAAGGGGGCACATGTGTCTTGGGTGTATTTGCAGTGCCTGGAGGCCCTGCTGTGCCTGTTCTCCCTTTCTCTCTGCCTCTTCCTCTCTCTGACTCTCTCTCTCTCTCTCTCAAGTAAATAAATAAATAAAATATTTTTTAAAACACCACCTGACTGTCAAGAGGATGTTAGGTCAGACACACAGGTGAACATTGCAAGGATTAATATTAGTTCTAGAAAGTTCGACTTTGAATCTGACCATCCCATCTCTCCACAATCAGAAGTTCTATCCTCAGAAATGTAGGTGTGGCTGTCTTTTGGGAACTTTGGTTCACAAAGGCAAGGGGTTAAAACAGGCATCTGGGGTGGGAAAGATGGCTCAGCGGATAAGCCTTTGACTGTGAAGCCTAAGAACCCCGGTTCGAGGCTCGATTCCCCAGGACCCAAGAAAGCCAGATACACAAGTTGGTGCATGCATCTAGAGTTCGTTTGCAGTGGCTAGAGACCCTGGTGCGCCGAATCTCTCTCCCTCTCTCCTTCTCTCTGTCGCTCTCATATAAATATTAATTTTAAAATATTAATTTTAAAAAAAGGAAGACTGGGCCCAGAAAAATGGCTCAGCAGTTAAGGCAAGTGCTTGCAAAGCCTAAGAACCTAACTTAGGTCAACTTAAATTCCCTTGTATGCAAGTCAAGTCAGATACATAGCGTGGGACAAGAGAGGAAGTTACAGGTCAGCCTAGGCTGGCCACCAACTCACTGAGATCCTCCTGCTTCTGCCTCCAATATCTACTGAGATTAAAGGTGTGCACCACCGCATTGATCCAGATTTTTAAAATATTTTAATTTTTATTTATGTATCATTTGTGTGTGTGTGTGTGTGTGTGTAAGAGAGAGAGAGAGAGAGAGAAAAAGAAAGAGGCAGCTAGGGAGAGAAAATGAGCACGTAAGGACCTCCAGCCACTACAAACAAACACCAGAGCAGTGTGCCAACTTGTGTATCTGATGTTAAGTAACCTTGGGATGGGGTTCAGAACAGGGGCAGAATGATTGCCTAGCCTATCTGGGTTCTGAGTTCCATCCCAAACCGTGAAACAAAACAAAACAAATGAAATGCATGAAACTCAATGCAAAGTTTGAGATTTATCGAACTTGTGATTATACAATTATTTGTTTTGTTTTGTTTCTTTCAAGATAGGATTTCACACTAGTCCAGGGTGACCTGGAATTCACTATGTAGTCACAGGTTGGCCCCACACTCATGGTGACCCTCCTACCTCTGCCACCAAAGGGCTGGGATTAATGGCACTGTGACCTAGCTGGAAGAAGATGGAGAAGCAGACTTGGAAAGTAGTACCCATCTATGGTTCTGACCCAAGCTCTCAGCAGGTGTCAAGCCCCTGTTGTCATGGATGTGTAGTAGGAGCTGATGCCAGCCTGGAACTCAATGGCAATCATCCCATCTCAACATCATAGGTGCTAACAATAATAATTTATCAAAGGAAAGGTGGCACCGAGAGCATGAATCTCCTGTTTCTTTAGGATACAAGGGCACACGTCTCTTCCTTGGCAAAATGGAAGAGATTTATGTGCCGCTATTAAGCATCGATAACCTGTGATGGTTCAGCCATTGCATAACCATTTTCCCCTTTATACTCTCTAAGTCTGTACAAAAAGTATGATAGAATTAAGTGAGATTTTAGAGCAACACTCCTATAATTCTAAGCGAGAGACCATAACTCTAAGAGACAGAGTGGGCAAAATAGGCACACTGAATAAAGATGTTCTAATCTGTTGTCAATTTGACTTGCCAATTAAATGTGTTATTAAGTTTTTCAGACTACAGCATACAGATGACATTATAAGTCAATTCTTTGGGCCGGGAATATGGCTGAGTGGGTAAGAGAACTTGTTCTCTAAGCCTGAGGACCTGACGTGAAGCCTCAGCAAACATAATAAAAGGTGGGCATGGCCACATACGCATATAACCCAGTCCTAAGGACAGTAGAGTCAGGAGAATCACTGCAGTTCATGTCCAGCCAGCCTGGCTCAAAAATAGCAGCTCCAGATTCAGTGCCAGACCCTGCCTCATGGAAGGAAAATCAGAACACTGACAGAGGAAGACATCCAGCATTCTACTCTGCCTCCATCTGTGCACACACAAAGTCAATGCATTTGTCCTCCACTATATCAGAGAGAACTTCCGCCCCTCCTCCAAGAAGAAACTTTTACCATTCATTCTTAACCTGCTGCATTTGAAAACATGTATTCTTTTGTATTAACAGAAGTTCCCCTGATCCACACAAGAAAAAAAAATCATGGCACAGATTTCATAAGGAAAGCATACCCTTTAAGGTTTACAAATATCCACTGTATTATCATAATAAGCACCTAGCTATTTGGAAGTCATCAGTCAACTGAAGTGGCTTCCAGACATAATGAATTCTCAGCTGTCCAACTCTCAAGTGCATTTGGAAGGAAAGGCATGAAAAACAGAAGGGAAGAAATGATAGGGAACATTCCACTGAAAAGTTGAGACCTGGGTGCTACAAATGATCTCCTCTCACATGCAGAATAACTGGGGACACATAACAGTGATTCCACAAAATCTTTCCATACATTTCTAACTCTTTGTTAATGATAAAAGGGACTGTAAAGCTGGGCGTGGTGGCACATGCCTTTAATCCCAGAACTTGGGAGGCAGAGGTAGGAGGATCACCGTGAGTTCGAGGCCACCCTGAGAATACAGAGTGAATTCCAGGTCAGCCTGGGCTAGAATGAGACCCTACCCTAAAACCAAAACAAAAAAAAAAAAAAAAAGGGGACTGTAGTAAGGCCTTTTGTACGTGATTTACAAAATGGCTATTGAAGATGGAATAAGAAAATGCATGTATAAAATGTTCTACACATGGCTGCAAGCACAGCTTAGTGGCCAATGCCTACAAATCCTAAGGAAGCAGGTTTGACTCCTCATAACACACATAAGTCAGATGCACGTGCACATGGTGGTGCATGCATTTGCAGTAGCTACGGCCCCTGGTACATCCATATTCTCTCTCTCATAATAAATAAAATAGTGAATAAATAAATAACATTTTTCTTTAAAAAAAGTCCTACATTGGGCTGGGGATTTAGCTCCATTGGTAGAGGTCCTGTATTGTATGCTTAAACCTTTGGGTTTAACCCACAGCATTGTCTAGGTGCAATTTATTTTATTTTATTTTTTAATTATTATTTTTTATTGACTTTTAATCTTCCCACAGCATTGTCTAAAAGCAGGTGTGGTGGTGTATGCATAAAATCCCAACCATTGGGAGGTGGACTGAGGAGGATCAGTTCAAGGACATCCTTTGCTACATAGTTAATTCAAGGTCAGCCTAGACTAGAGGAGACACTATCTCAAAAAAAAATCTTAAAAATACACAGCTACCAGCCGGATGTGGTGGTGCACACTTTTAATCCCAGCACTTGGGAGGCAGAGGTAAGAAGATCTTTGTAAGTTCAAGGCCACCCTGAGATTACAGCATGAATTCCAGGTCAGCCTGAGCTAGAGTGAGACCTTACATTGAAAAACAACAACAATAATATATATATATATATGTATATATATATATATATATATATATATATGTAGTCTCAGGGTGGCCTTGAATTCACAATGATCCTCCTGCCTTTTCCCCCTGCGTGCTGGGATTAAAGGCATACACCAAAATAACCAGATAAAAGTGTATTTTTTATTTGCATGCAAAGAGATACAGAGACAGAGAAGGAGAGAGAGAGAGTGAATGGGAGTGCCAGGGCCTTCAGCCACTGCAAATGAACTCCAAATGCCTGTGCCATTTGGGTACTGGGTAATCGAACCTAGGTTGTTAGGCTTTGCAGGCAAGCACATTAACCACTGAGCCATTTCTTCAGCCTATAGATATTCTTTTTGCAGTACCAGGAGTCCAGGGTGTTGCATGCGTCAGGCAAGTCCTTTCCACTGAACTATGCCCCCCACCCAGTTCCCAGTGCCCTAATAATTGCTAGAGAAACTTCTAAATACAAATATGATTGATACATCATCTTTAACAATTCCTTACTGCCCAGAAAACATCCACTGTAAGGCTTAAATTACTGAGACCTGGCAATGTTAGGGAGATCCCAGGCTGTGTCTATAAGGATAGTAATAAGCTACTACATGGCGTTGTGTGTGGTTTTGTTTTGTTGTTTTTAATTTTATTTCCAAAGTAGGGTTCCACTGTAGCCCAGATGGTTCTGGAACATACTATGTAGCTCCATACTGGACTTGAACTCACAGTTATCCTCCCACTTCAACCTCTGAGTGCTGGCATTAAAGGTGAGACACCACATCTGACTGCCATACTGTTTTTATTTTAAATATGGAACCCCACGACTCTCTGATAAATTATATAATTTTGTTGTTTTGTTTTTAAAATTTTTTATTAATTTATTTATTTTTGGAGAGAGACACACAGAGAGACAGACAGACAGAGAGGTAGAGGGAGACAGATAGAGATGAGATGCGCCAGCAGTCTCAGCTGCTGTGAACGAAATCCAGATGTGTGCCCCTGCGTGGGCAAGGGCAGCATTGTGCCCTGCATCACTTTGCATCTGGCTAAACGTGGGACCTGGAGACTGGAACCACTGGAGATTGGGGCCAGCATTCTTATGCTTAGCAGGCAGGCGCCTTAACCACTAAGCCATCTCTCCAGCCCTTGTTGTTTTGTT
>JAEOAD010001869.1:0-25576 GCA_036365145.1 Orientallactaga sibirica | reverse complement strand
GTTCTTATACTTTGCTCAGTATGATTTCACATGAAAGGCAAATATAAAGAGTGCTGGGCCTCCAAGATGCTTTCTTTAATATCCCATTGACAAAGAGAAGTCAACCTTTTTTTTTGCCTTTGAATGGACAGACCCAGAATAAGGCACCAGTGGGCAATTCACCTGGACTAGGCTTCCACAGAATTTTAAAATTCCCCCATCCTCTTAGATGAGGCTCTTCATAGAGACTTGCAGGCCTTTCACAAGGAAACACCTGAGGCAACTCTCCTACAATATATGGATGACCTCTTCCCAGCTGCAGAAATGGAGGAGGAATGCCTCTCTGCTACAAAGTGTCTCCTGGAGAACTTAGAACATCTGGGCTATTGTGTATCAGCCATGAAAGCTGAACTGTGTGTGTGTAAGACAACCTACTTAGATATGAACTCCAAGAAGGTAAGAGGATGCTGTCAGCCGCTAGGATTCACTCAAATCCCTACTAAGAGAAGGATCTGAGCATTCCTTGGAGCTGTAGGATATTCAAGCATTTGGATCCCAAGGTTTGCTGAACTAGCCAAGCCTCTACATAAGGCCACAAGAGGACAAAAATAAATAATAATAAATATAGGATTTAAAAAATTTTAAATTATTTTATTTATTTTTGGAGAGAAACACAGAGAGAGACATACATAGAGGGAGAGGGATACAAAGATGGGCCCGCCAGCAGTCTCTCAACTGCTGTGAAAGAACTCTAGATGTGTGCACCCCTTTGTGGTCAAATGAGGCATTGCACCCTTGCGTCACTTTGCATCTGGCTAAACGTGGGACCGCGAGATTGGAACCACTGGAGATCGGAACCAGTGTTCTTAGGCTTAGCAGGCAGGCACCTTAACTGCTAAACCATTTCTCCAGCCCTAAATAAAAGATTTTGATTGGACTTAAAACGTGGAACAAACATTCCAAAAACTAAACTCAGCTCTGACATCAGCCCCTGCCCTGGCACTTCCAGACTTAGCCAAACCCTTCCACTTGTACATGGATGCAAAGGAGATAGCCATGGGCATCCTAACCTAAAGACTGGGGCCATGGCATTGTCCAGTCACCTACTTGCCTAAGAAGTTAGATCCAGTAGCTGTGGTTGGCCCCCTTGTCTGTTGGCTATTGAGCTGCTGCTATTCTGACAAAGGACACTGACAAATTAACCTTGTGCCACACTTTGTCAATCATGGCACCACATTTAATAGACACTCTTTTAAGAAGCCCCCCAGACTGATGGTTCTCCAACTCTTGTTTAACCCACTATCAGGCCTTGCTCTTAGATCAACCAAGAATATAGTTTCATCCAACTCTGGCTTAGAACTCAGCCTCCCTGCTGCCAGAAACTGATGAGGCATCAACCCCTCTGCATGACTGCCTAGAGATGACCTCCACCTTCCATGGACTTTGCCTGGACCTGACAGATGTGGCTTGGCTGGATCCTGATCTAGTGATGTATTCTGATGGCAGCAGCTTTGTTTTGGACAGAATCAGGTATGCAGGGGCAGCTGTGGTGACTTTGGAAGAAACCCAGATGTACCTTGTGACAAATTGGCTTAAGAAGCTGAACTGATAGCACTGACCAAGACTCTGACAGTGAATATCTACACAGACAGCTGTTCTGCCTTTGCCACAGCACATGTACATGGGGCCATCTATTGGGAGTGAGGGCTATTAACAGCAGAAGGTAAAGACATCAAAAATAAAAATGAAATTCTGGACTTATTGGCTGCCATTTGGGAACCTGATAAAGTGCCTGTAATCCACTGTCCATGTCATCAGAAAGGGGAGACCACAGAAGCGAGAGGGAACAGACTGGCAGACCTAGCAGCAAAGAGTGCTGCCTCTCGGCATCCATCAGATTGTCTGGTCACCCTCCTGGCACCCACTCTTCCTGAATGACCAGCATACACTGAACAGACCTACAGCTCACCTCTCATCTGATAAAGGAACAGACCCCACAAGAATGGTACCAACTGGAGGATGGATGACTGTTGCTGCCCCAAGCCATAAGACAGAGACTGACTAGACAACTACATGAAGGAACTCACTTAGGCAGCAACAAGCTAGCTGAGCTAATAAGGAAAGAGCTTTTCTTTCCAGGTACAGACTCAGTCATCAAGGACACCACCACCTGCTGTCAGGCCTGTGAACAGACAAATGCCGCCTCTGGTAAGGTACCACCAAAGGGGGTGAGAGAGTGGGGAACAGAGCCAGGTAGATATTGGAAAGGTGATTTCACACAGGTAAATCCAGGTCAGTATGGATATAAATATTTACTTGTTTATGTTGGCATCTTTTCAAGATGGGTAGAAGCTTTCCTGACCAAGCCTGAGAGAGCCCAAATAGTGACTAAGAAATTGTTAGAGGAGATAATTCCCCTCTATGGATTGTACATCAGGATAAAATCAGATAAAGGGCCTGCCTTTGTGTCAAAAATCACTAGGGAATTGACCATGACATGGGGGATTATTTGGAAACTACATTGTGCCTATTATCCCCAAAGTTAATGAAAAATGAAAAAAATGAATTGGATCCTAAAGGAGACTAACTAAATTAACCCTAGAGAGCTACGAATGATGGGTGGGACTCCCTCCCTTTTGCCCTGTTAAGGGCCAGGCATACCCCTTAGGTAAATGTATGTATACTCCCCCAATCCTGCCTTGATGGGTCTTATACAGATAACTGATTTTACTAGTGAGAGGCTTTTTTCTATGCAAGTCTTACAAAGAGTCCAGGAGTCCATTGTTCCAGCAGTCAAGGCTGCTTTTCAGACACACCTTATTTGTCCCCATCCATTTCAGTCTAGTGACAGAGTTTATATTAAGAGACACCATATTGGGATGATGGAAGACTCCCACCAGGTCATCCTAACCACTCCAAAAGCCATGAAAGTGGAGGGAACAAAATAGAAGAGGATTAGACTTATCCTTTATGAAACAAGGGGGCCAATGTATGGCTTTAGGTCAAACTTGTTGCTTTTATGCAAATCAGTCACAAATAATCCAAGAGGGGCTGGAAAGATTGCTTAGTGTTTAAACCCTTGTCTGTGAAGCCTAAGGACAACAGTTCAAGGCTCGATTCCCCAGTACTCATGTAAGCCAGATGCACAAGTTGGCACATGCATCTGGAGTTCATTTGCTGTGATTGGAGGCCCGGTTTCACCCATTATATTTCTCTTCTCTCTCTCTCCTTGCAAAAAAATAAATTAATTAAAAAAAAAGAAAATAAATAATCTGGGCTGGAGAGATGGCTTAGCAGTTAAGGCGCCTGCCTGCTAAGCTTAAGAACATCAATTCCAATCTCCAGGTCCCAGGTTTAGCCAGATGCAAAGTGACTCAAGGGCGCATTGCTGCACTTGCCCAGATGGGGGCGCATACATCTGGAGTTCGTTAACAGCAGCTGAGAGACTGCTGGTGCTCCCTTCTCTGGCTTCCTCTCCTTCTCCCTCTCTCTCAAAAAAAAATGTAATAATCCAAGATACCCTGGCTTTAGTTAGAGAACATCTCAAAGAAAGAAAACTTCAGAGACAAGCCGCTAATAATTAGTTTTAGTCTGTTTTCTTGGTCTCCATGCCTAACTTCCCTTGTCTCTTCTATTGCTGGCCCCCTAATACTACTTACTGCTCTTAAGCCTTACATAGGACCCTGCATTATTAATTCTCTAAGTAAATATATAAAGAATAAAATAAGTTCTGTTAAACTCTTGGTATTGCAGACACAATACACCCCATTAAATGAAAACAGCCTAGACACTGTTCTTCACGAATCAAGGAATTGACTTAGTGTCATATCAGAGGGAGAAATGGAAAATGGAATGTAAAGGGACACAATAGACCTCGTTAAACATCCTCCTGTGCAGCCATTGCCTTTAGGCACACATAATGGAGGCCACAACCCAAGTTGATCTTCCTGACAGATAAAAAAGGTCCAGGAATCTCTGTCACAGACCTTATTGGAAAATGCAGGTGTTTTCTGTTATCTGAGGAATGGGATGACCCCTCTGTACAATGTACCATGACCTTCTTCTATC
The DNA here is from genome assembly GCA_036365145.1 of Orientallactaga sibirica. Taxonomy (NCBI): domain Eukaryota; kingdom Metazoa; phylum Chordata; class Mammalia; order Rodentia; family Dipodidae; genus Orientallactaga; species Orientallactaga sibirica. The sequence continues at coordinate 21,529 of JAEOAD010001869.1, read as the reverse complement.
TCTTTGTTTCTAAATATCTTTCTGATTACATAGCATAGAATGTTTCTTGTCTCAGTTCCACCTATGTGTCCTATGTAATGAATACCTTATAATTTCTTGTAATAGCCCCCCACTTAACAGTAATTTTGTAGTCTAACCCCATTCCTGTTTTTTCTATAAACATCATGCAGTTATTTCCAATAAAAGCTGACCCTATGAACAGTTCGGGGCTGCATCCTGAGATCCTGAACTCTGGGGTGTAGACCTGGTGCACCAGTCTTTCTTCTTTTTCTTTAATAAAACTTTATCTCACATTTTTGTGCAACACCAGACGCCATAACACATTTGAGCTCTAGAAAGGATGCAGTACAAAAAGGGGGAAATGAGGAAGTGGAGGGAGTTAGAGGAGAGTTCAATCCTACAGGCTACCCTGAAAAAGGCTGTCAGGGATCTGGCTAAGCTCTCAAGGGGTTTTAAACATTTGCCAGGTAGTAGACCTGGCAAGAAAGTCCTCAGTTTCCACCAGTAAGCTGCCAATATCTACAAAGTCTGACAGACTGAAAACTTCAGCACCATTTGTTGGAATTCAGGATTGACTAGAGCAGTGTCTGGAATACAGGAGAGAAGGAACACCAGCTTCAACAGCACAGACCACCATGGAGAATGATATCAACATGTGCAGCCACTGAGGTCTCCTTGATTAATTTTCTTTTAGTAATATTTTTATTTTTATTCATTTACTTGCAATGGAGAGAGAGAATGGGTATAGCAGGATGCACAAGTTTTTTTTTTTTTTTTTTTTTTTTTTTTTTTTTTTTGCCGCTGTGAACAAACTCCAGACACACAAGGCAATTTGTGCATATGGCTTCATGTGGGCAGTAGGGAATTGAATCCAGGTCTTCAGGCTTTGCAAGCAAGCACCTTAACTGCTGAGCTATCTCTTCAGCCCTCCTTGAGTAATTTCATGTGTTCTGTTAATCCCCTCAAAGGTCCTCTCAACCTCTTTAAACTCCTGGTTCTGAGTCTAATTGAACACTGAGAAGACACTGGAGCAGGCTCCACCTTCTGCTCTCTTCCAGGCTCTGTTTGATACCTCTAGGGGACCAGTTGGTAATTTCTCAAGAGGTTGGCCAGAATCACAGACAGGACTCAAGTCTCAAACCATCAAGATGCTGGCTGACAGCCCCTACCTCCTTGTACCCACAGCCAAGCCAGGATAATTGGTCAGGACATTTCTCAACCCAGGCAGAAAGTCTGCTTTGTGTCCAGCATGCAGGTCTGGGTACCTTCTGCAGGCCCAGTCATTTCATCCCAGTCCAGGCCATTTTCTCTGTGGCTCAGATGGGCTCATTTATGACCTTGGGCACTACAGAAGGTTTTTTGTCACTACTCCTGCCACCCTCTGCTCATCTGGAATATGGCCTGTTCAGCTGCTAAAAGTTTCCAGACTGGGGCCTGGAGAGATGGCTTAGTGGTTAAGCACTTGCCTGTGAAGCCTAAGGACCCCAGTTCGAGGCTCAATTCCCCAGGACCCATATAAGCCAGGATGCACAAGGTGGTGCATGCATGCAGAGTTTGTTTGCAGTGGCTGGAGGTCCTGGCATGCCCATTCTCTCTCTGTCTATTTTCCTCTTTCTCTCTCTGCCTGTCTGTTGCTCTCAAATAAATAAATAAATGAATAAACACACACAAAAAAATAAAATAAAAGTTTCCAGACTGTACTCAGCATAATCTTTGGGCTTTTTGTTTTACAAGATCCATCCATGGACAAGATCTCAGAGTGACTCTTCTAGACTTTATGGGTCTCCTACTCACTCCAAACCTGCTTTAATCAGATTTCTGTGCCAACATCTGTTTCTCTCACCCAAGGATGCTTTTTTTGTTAAAAATGTGGTATATGGGCTGAGAGATGGCTTACAGGTTAAAGTGCTTGCCTGCAAAGCCTAACAGCCCATGTTTGATTCTCTTACACTCGCCTGAAGCCAGATGTACAAAGTGACACATGTGTCTGGAGTTCATTTGTAGTGGATGGGGGTCCTGGAGTGCCTACCTTATCTGTCTGTCTCTCTTCCTTATACCTCTCTGTAGCAGACAGGTTCAGGTTCACTGAAATGAACTTCCAGACCAGGCACCCTTATGGAGGAAGGGATGTATTGAAGCTTACAGATCCAGGGGAAGTTCCATAATTGCAGAAGAAGCTGGCCTGCCTTCACAGGACCAAACACAGAGCAAAGCCACAAGCTAAAAGCCACACAGCACTTCACACCTCAGGAACTCCAGCTAGGCCCACTTTGCATAACTTTAGTTTGAAATCTCACCCACCACCACACCTTAAGATCTGCCCAGTGACACTGCCTCCAGCCAGGTGACTGCAGATGCAAATTACAAACTAATAAAACACTGAATGTATTGTGGATGATCTAGTCAAATTACCACACTCTCTCTGCTTGCAAAATTTAAAAAATTTAAAAATAAAAACTTGTGTGTGTGTGTGTGTGTGTGTGTGTGTATTTGTATGTTCATGTGTGTGGAGTGCATGTGTGTATACAAGTATACATGCACACAGGCAGTGGGGATAAAACACAATTTTGTGGGTTATTCCTAAGAATGCCATTGGCAGTTTTTGAGATAGGGTCTCTCACTGGCCTGGAACTCACCAAATATGCTAGACTGGCTGGCCACTCAGCCCCAGGGACTCTCCCCCCAGCATTAAGATTACAAGCCTGCAGCACCATGCCTGGCTCTTTTATAACGGTTGTGGGGATCAGACTCAGGTACTTAGGCTTACAAGGTAAACACGACCTAATAAGCCTTGCCCCCAAGAACATTTATTGGGGCCAGGTCTTGCTATACATATCCCAGGCTGGCTTTAAACTCATGATGCTCCTTGTCATCTGCACAGCTCCCCAGGCCCCCTCCTGTCACAAGGGCTAAACTCAGTAGTCAAGAGGCAGATTATGTTAATTCAATTGTCAAACTTTATTCACTCTTCACACATGTTAATTAAACCAAGTTCCTTTCTTCCTTTGTTATTTCAAGTACTTTGATGTCCTATCCCTAAGCCCCTGGGGCACTCACATGCAACTCCACTTGGTCAGCGGGCAGTGTCCAGAGTCCAGGCCTCCCTCCTATCCATGCCTGGCTGCCTACAGGTCCCATGGGCTGATGCTTCTACTCACAGCGGGTATGAACTCAGAGAGGGATGAGGAGCCTGTCTCTCTGAGTTGGCTGACACTTTTCTGAGCTTTTGCTGGGGTTCTTATACCCATTTTTTCCTCAGTCATCCTGGCTGCTGATAGCCACCTTAGGGCTATCTCATTACCATATCAGCTCACAGAGGGTCTCTGGTCAGTCTCTGGCCTTGGCCTCCAGGTTGCCATGGTGACCTTGTCACTGGGTGAGTGCCACTTATCAGAGCGGCCAGTCTCTAGTCAATCTCTGGTTGCCATGGTGATCTTGCCATTGCTGAGTGAGTGCCCCATTTTACTTCTAACTATTGCTTCTAATATTCCTCATTACTTCTAACTATTCTAACAGCCCCCATTTTACTTCTAACTATTGCTCCTAACACCTTCTCCAAGAAGTCTTTCTGGATCCCAGTCCACTTCCCATTACTGCCATTGCCCACGCCCACATCATTCCTCCACATGTCTGCCTCCACGTTTAGAGACCTCAAGAGTAAGATCCATTGTGCCCATGTCTGCCTGGACTTAGCTCTGTGCTGGGATCACCTCAAGTTTGTAATCAGCTGCTCAGAATCCAGGTTTCACTACCCCACACATGAAGCTGTGCCTCCCATGTCACTAGCCTGACTTCCTGCTTCTAGATGTTTCTTCCAAAATATCCTGTGTCCAAGAGCCACTTTCCTCCCTACACTGGGCATTCACCAAGTGAGTTGTCTCCAGAGCCCACTAGGGACCTTTCCCTAGAAACTGTCATTCCAGCCTGCAGCCTTAAAAGCAGAGAGAGAGAGGAATACCTGGGATCAGTGCCCTTATCCCAGCCTTCAATGTCCTTCCTGGCCAAGCCCTGTCTAGTTTCCCCAATAGTGGCTTTCCCCAAATTCCTCCTCTCCAATCAAGCACATGTGTGGTCTTCCAAGTTCCTTTTTTTTTCTCCCCTTCACTTCCCTCAGACTCCTAGGCCTAATAGGAGCAGCAGTGCCCATCTACTTGTAATTAGCCTTTACTGGGTGCTTTGCCTCTGCTATTCCTTTGAAAGGGGGCTGACAGAGCAGCCAAGGCCATGCCACTAGGATGCTGTAAAACTTCTATACTATTTATAAATTTCTTCAGACATCATAAAGATAGGATCTTCCCTGTGGGGTTCATCTCTTGTGACTATATATAATGTAATTATATACACATTCTACACTGATTAATAAAAAATAATCACTTCTGTTTGTGAGATATTTTACCTGTTCTTGGGGCTGCTTTCCATCTCATCACTCCCAACATGTGCACGTGCAAACACATACACACACACACACACACACACACACACACACACACACACACACACACTTTTCCATCCCAGCTTCTCATGTCTATCTCTTTCTTTTTTTGTGCCAGAACTTTGCAAGGGTGGAAGGCAATATTTTAATCCTGACTGCACAAGGGAAACATGAGATGTAGTCCTCACCAGGCCTCTGAGCTCCTAGCAAGCCAAAGGTAAAGGTAGGAAGGGAAGAAAAAAGGAAAGGAAGGCAGAAGAGGAGGGGAAAGGGAAGAGAAGAAAGGAAGGAATGAGGGAAAAGAGAGGGAAAGGGAGGAGAAGAATAGGAAGAAAGGGAGAAAAAGAGGGGAAAGGGTGTTAAGTGGCAGGATGAAAGGGTGAGAAAAGAGCAGGAAAATGAGGGGAAGAATGGAAACAAGGAGAAAGAAAGGTTGGCGTGACTAAGGGAGAGAAGAAAGAATGGGAAAGAAGAGGGTTTAAAGGAGAAGAATGGAAGGAAGGAAGAAAGAAAGAAAGGAAGGAAGGAAGGAAGGAAGGAAGGAAGGAAGGAAGGAAGGAAGGGTTTCAGGCACATACAGTGGGCTTTATGGGATCTTCTGGCCCCAGGAGTCACACCGTCACACCAGGCCTCCTCAGGCCCCAGGAGTCCTGCACCTGTTCTCTGGGTAAGCTTGTATATGTGTGTGGGGAGGGACAAACTCTGTGAGCTGCAAAGCTTCTGCTTTATTTTAGCTGAACCATAGGTACCAGGAACCCCTGCATCTGCTCTCTGGATATGTGCGGGGTGGGACACAAACTGTGTGAGCTGCAAAGTCCCTGCTTCAGCACAGCTGCACACCCATGTCCATGCAAAAGACACAGCTCTCACCTCAAAGGGGATTAGAGATAGTTTAGTCCAGGGCCAAATATGAGTGACCATGGCCCAGGAACACAGATTAAGTTTACCCAAAATTCCCTGTCCAAATGTGTTAACAATGTGTCCAAATGTGTTCACAAGGTTTTCATAGTTACATAAATCAAGTCATAAATTCAGGCACTTTTCAAATACATTGGTTGACCATCAGGTAGGCAGGTTTTAGCAAAGCAACGAAATCTCCACCATAGGCTTCACATGCTATCTGACGACATTCTTAAACCTTGGGTTGGTGGAAGCTGGTGGTCTGTCAGTACACACAGCTGCACCTCAGGTCCCAGATGCTCCTGCATCTGCTCTCTGAGTGTTTGGGGGCCACACAAGCTCTATTAGCTGCAAGGTCCCTGCTCCAGTACAGCTGCAGCTCACTCATCTTCTGCCAGCCGCCCCCCCCTCCTGACTGATGGGTGCCTCCGGCTTCCCCCGTGTTGTAGGCAGGTGGTTCTGCCCGTGACGTCACAATGCTGTGGCTCAGGCAAAGCATCCTTACGGAAGTTGTAAACTTTAAAATGGTGGGAGCAGTGGAGTTCTTTCTCCTGAGCCTCTCTCCAGCACCTCTGTAGGGCAGAAGAGGTGGCAGTGGTGGTGTTTTGTCTGTGTGCCAGGGAAACCGCTCAGCAGATTGTAAACTGAAAGGCAGGACGGCGTGAGCAGTGCGGAGGAAGCAGCGGAGTTCATTTTCCGGAGCCTCCATCTTGTGGGATGGTGGAAGAGGCGGCCATGGCGAGTCTGGGGACAAGTGAGAGTGATCGGCAGCAGGTAGGAGGATCGCGCTGGGCGGAGGGGTCACAGGCTCCCTGGAAGGTGCTTTGAGAAAGCCAGGCAAAGGGCTGGCAGGGCCCACACCCAGCTCCAGCGAACCGCCCTGGAACATGAGCCCAAATCCACACAGACCACACACACAACACACACACACACACACACACACACACACACACACACACACGCACGCACGCACGCACGAGTGCCGCCACAAACAGTTTTGGGCCTGGTGCACTCTGGTGACCCCAGTGGGAGGCTGAGGTAGGAGCTTCCAGGTTTGAGGGCAGACTGGACTACATAGAGCCTTCCTCAAAACAGAAGAGCAAAAAGGAATGCAGAGGGGGAGGAAAAAAGGGGGGAAAGGAAAGAGTGTGGAAAGTGTGGATAAGGTGATCTAGAGTGAGTGTAGTGAACCTGGCTTGGTGGCACATTTTATCTCATGCCTCCACCTGCCAAGTACTGAGTTTACAGTTATGTGCCACCACACCGGGTTACTTTGACCCAGCCTGTGTTATAGGAGACCCTATTTCAAAATCAAACAAAGAAAAACCACACAGAGAACAAGGAGTGTATGGAGGGCAAGGCCAGGGCAGCAGAGCCTGAGTGGACTCCATGGAAACTGTACAGGCCCGTGAGTGCTGAGCACACCCCTCTTTGCAGGCAGCTGTTCTCATCTCTTCTGGCCATTTGGCCACTTTTCATTTTCTTGTATGCAACCATCCTCTTCTTCAACTGTTGTTTTCACTATTGTTTTCCATTTTGATATTTTTTACAAGTGTTTTATGGTTTATTTATTTCAGAGAGATATATAGAGAAACACACAGAGAGAAGAGCTATGGAGGGTGAGAATGGGCACACCAGGGCTTCCAGCCATGCAAATGAACTACAGATGCATGCACCACCTTGTGCATTTGTCCTATGTGGGTCCTGGGGAATTGAACCTGGATCCTTTGGCTTTGCCTTAACCTCTAGTTGCCTTAACTACTAGGCAATCCCTGTAGCCCACATTTTGATATTTTAATGCATATTTATAACGTATTTTGATACTATTCCTAGAAAATCTACCATCTTTCCAGTTTCCACCTCTCATTAACACACTTCTTCACTCCTATGACTCCCCATCTTAATTTTGTTCCTTTAAAAAATGTTTATTATTATTATTAACAACATTGGTTTTTTGTTTTGTTTTGTTTTGTGTTTTCAAGGTAGGGTCTCGCTCTAGCTCAGTCTGACCTGGAATTCACTATGTAGTCTCAGGGTGGCCTCAAACTCATGTTGATCCTTCCACCTCTGCCTCCTGAGTGCTGGGATTAAAGGCATGCAAGACCACGCCTGGTTCTTATTATTATTGACAACATGCTTTGTAGAGATAAATCATGTGTTGGTACCCTCTTTTCCCTCATCACTGCCCCCGCTTCCATTAGGGACACTCCTCAGTGGGGTTGCAGGTATTCCTCATTCCTTTTTTTTTTAACCCCACTGAGTTAAATTGGGGTTTCTTGAATGAGTATGGTGATTTAACAGGATGGGCAACTTACCAGTAGGTACACAACTGATGAACATGACTCTCCTTTCCCAGCAATCATTAGGTGTAATGAGCTTCTCTAGAGGTGTGGAGTCACATGTATCCTTCCGCCATGAAAGTGATGTATTGACAGGTTCAATCTTTGCAGTAAATTTAAGCTGCTATAAATTCATGGGTGTAATGACTATGTGTACCCACAAACAGCATTTCAGAGTGCTCCTTCCCACCATAGAGGAATCTCTGTAAGACTCAGGAAGTTAGAGAAACCATGTTCAGTAACTGGACAAAACTTGAAAATCTCAGAAAGCTCCTTAAATTCACAAGCTTCACAAGCTCCCTACATAAGGTTATATAAACAGTAACATTTCTGGGAAGAGGAGACATTCCAAATGGTCAAGCCCCCTTCACATCTTACAAGCATCTCCAGGGATACAGCTTTCATGAGTTGTCACCCATGGAAGGTGGAACTTTTACTGATGCAGGTGCTTTCCAGTCATGCATGTGCCTGTAAATATCCCCTCATCCATATTCCTCTAAATAACCCCAATATACTCACTGGCTCATTGGGCTGGACTTGAATGGCATTATTTCTTTGGTCTCTCATTGGCACCTTATTTGGGGTGAATAAATATTTCTTCACATCTCTGAAGAAGTTGAAGCAATGATAGTTTGGCTGTGCTATGGAGATGTGTATATTTTTACAGGACATTGTCCAGGACTAAGGAGAGGAGGAGACTATTCCCTTGTCTTTCTTGCTGGCAGCGCTTGGTGCACACCTTTGGTCTCCCTCACAGCTGAGCCCCTGTGCAGGGAGTAATAATGTCAGAACACTTCATGTTCTGTGTACGCACCAAGCCTTGTGCTGCTGGTCTATATGCACTCTCTCTTCCAGAAGGCAAAGCAGTTTTACTCTTATTTGGAGCCTAATTGGAGTAACTGTCAGTGCTTATCCTCTGTTCCTGGCTATCAAACCCAGGGTCTAGTGTGTGCTAAGCAAGTTCTTTTGCACTGAGCTACACCATTGGCTCTTTTTATTTTTACTTAGAGGTGAGGTCGCATTACGTATCACTGGCTGACCTCCAACTCAGGATGCTCCTGCCTCAGCCTTCTCAATTGGAATTATAGGGGTGCACAGTGATGCTCATCTTCCTCTGACATATACTCTTTTTTAAAAAAAAATATTTACAAGGAGAAAGGGAATGTGCATGCCAGGGCCTGTAGCCACTGCAGATGAACTCCTGATGCATGTGCTCTTTTGTGTATCTGGCTTTATATGGGTACAGGGGAATTGAACCTGAGTTGTTAGGTTTTGCAGGCAAGTGCATTTACCACTGAACCATCTCTCCAGCCCCAATACATATATTTAAAAAAACATTTTATTTGTTTGTGAGCGGGGAGAATGAGGGTCTATAACCACTGCAAATGAATGCCTCCAGATGCATGCACCTCTGGGGTGTTTGATTCAGGTGTCCCTCATAAAGTTAGGTGTTCAGACTGCTAGGTTCCCAGCTGATGGATATTTGGAAATTAAAGCCCCCTGGTGGCAGTGTATTGATGGGGGCAGGCTTATTGGTATTTTAGCCAGTTTCCCCTTGCCGGTGTTTGGCCCACTCTTCTGTTGCTGTTGTCCATCTGATGTTGGCCAGTAGGTGTTGTCCATCTTTCCTCATGCTGTCATTTTTCCTCTGCCATCATGGAGCTTGCCCTTGAGTTTGTAAGCAAAAGCAAAGTATTTTATTTTTTCCCTACAAGCTGCTCTTGGTCAGGCGCTTTCTGCCAGCAATACAAACCTGACTAAAACAGCCACCTTGTGTACCTGGCTTATGTGGCTTATTCGATAAATAAACCTGGGTCCTTAGGCTTCACAGGAAAGCACCTTAATTTGTACGTCATCTCTCCAGCCCCATTACATATATTCTCATAGATGATCATGGCTATCCATTGAATGTGATATTTAGGATGGTTAATATGTAATTTAGTTTATGTCAGTATGTTAAAAACACATATAATATCAAAATTTTCCTTTAAATCATTTTAGAAACTTCTGGGGCTTGAAATATATAAACATCACAACCATCTATCTCCTGAGCTTTTTTCAGCTTCCCAGAAAGGAACATGCCTTGAGCATGTATGATTTGACAGTATAATCTGTATATAATCATCCTTGCTTTAACAGGTAAGGAAGGTTTGGGATGTGGCTCAGTTGGTAGAGTGCTTGACTAGCATGCACGAAGCCCATGTGATGGTGCTGCCCACAGTTAGGTGGGTTCTCTTATGTGGTATTATGCCCTTTCCTGCTGCAGTTCTCACTCCTCTTTGTTAGCCAGAGCAGAAAACCGTGTCCCACTCCATCATTCTTTCCCATGTTCTCATTTTGTACTGGATTCTCTTGAAAGATAGGCACTTTTCCATGAGCTCAGGGGGTCTCTGATCTGTGCTCCCCTTCATGGGCCTGGGGTTACAGGTTTTCATGTGCATTCCCAGCTGTTTATGTGGGATCTGGAGATTCAAACATGAAGTGTTTAGGCCTTTCTGTATCCTCATATTTGCAGAGAAAGTGCACATAATCTCTAAGCTACCTCTTCATTCCTCATACTTAAACTGTATATAAGTGCTGGGGTGGGGCTTTGTGAGCCCTGTCCTCTAGTTACAGTAACTGAATCCATGAAGAGGTGGAGAGCTGGGTGAACCTTCCTCTCCTCCATGGTGGAAGGTTACAGGCCACAGTCATTGATTGTTCAAAGGATAGTGGTTCTTCCTTGTATGGAGGACAGCTGTCTACACTAAGGTTTTTTCCAAGCTTCACTCATCTCTCAACCCCTTTATCACAATTTTTTCTCATCTCTTGATTTAACTGTCAGCTTGAATTACCATCATTTCACAACCAATTCTATGAATTAATTTTGAATGATTTCCACCATCCCCCCCCGGTCTCAAGAAAAAGTATCTTTGAAAGTTCCTTTTGGTAATTTCAAGAGAACATCCTTACACCTTCTCAGGGACTGTCACTACCTTAGACCCTTTCTGCCCAGTCCTCAGCTTCTGCTGCTTTGTAGAATCCTTCCCTTCTGCATGAAACAGGCTCTCACCTGTGATGGCCGCAGTTCTTCACAGTGGAGCTCCTTGAAAGAGTTAGGCCTCTTTACCACTGCCTCAATTCCTGCCTCTAATTCCCTTAATCTCCCACATGTTGAGTTTGGGACCCATGTGACATTTAGAAGAATGATGCACTTGGTTTTGCAAAGCAACCATAATTTTGGGGTGTTTTGTTTATCTTTTTTTTTTTTTTTTTTTTGGTTTTTCGAGGTAGGGTCTCACTCTAACTCAGGCTGACCTGGAATTCACTCTGTATTCTCAGGGTGGCCTTGAACTCATGGTGATCCTCCTACCTCTGCCTCCTGAGTGCTGGGATTAATGGCATGTGCCACCACACCTGGCTATCATTTCTTTTTGAGACAGGGTATCAAGTAGCTCAGTCTGCCTCAACCTCAATATGTAGCCAAAGATTGCCTTGCACTTTATTTTCTAAATATTTATTTATTTATTTATTTATTTATTTATTTATTTATTTATGAGAAATAATGAGGTAGGGAGGGAGCGAGAAATAAAGAAAGAATATGGGTGAATGGTGCACTAGCATCTCTAACCACTCAAATGAACACCAGATACTTGTGCCACCTAATACACTTGGCTTTATGTGGGTCCTGGATTATTGAACCTGGGTTATTTGCTTTGCAAGCAAGCACATTAACTGCTAAGCCATGTCTCCAACCCTGCCTTGAACTTTTGTTGCTCCTGTCATCACCTCTTTATTTCTGGGATTAGAGGCAGATAACAGTACTTCCTGTTTATATAAGTACTGGCTATTGAACTCAAGGCTCATGCGTGTTAGACAAGCCCTCTATGGACTGACCACAGCCTCAGCCCTGTTTGATTCTTTTTCTGTTTTCTATTTAAGTGCTTTATCTCATCCTTATTTAATTTTGGTATATATAGATCAAGAAAATCATACAGATTTAGGCGTGGTTTCTCCTTTGAGCTTGGGATGCCCTGGCTGTCTGATGTCTGGTGTCTGGTTTCCCTCCCTTTTGTTTTCCTTTTCACTGTCATCCCTGTAAGAAGGACGGGGGGGGGCAAGAAGCAGATTATTATTGGTGACTAGTCATGACTATGGGTTTGTAAGGAGTGTTAAAGTAGATCATTTTTTACAAATTGATTTCTTGTTTGGTGAGTCAGTGTACACAATTGGGCAGACCGGGAGCTATGATTATGATGAGAAGAATACTCATCAAAGGACCCAGTAAAGAGCATAACCATGGAAACCAGTTTCCTAAACCTGACCAAAAGTTGTTCTCATGGATTATGACCACACTTGATGGGCAGACTCCATGTATTCCAGTCAGGAGGGGTTAGGGACGGCAGTAAGGGCAAGATCTGTCTGCTGGAGCAGATTCCAGAGAAGTTAACAGGCAGGGCTTGAAAGGCCATTTTATTGCAGAGGAAGACTCATCCCATGGGCATACATTTTCCAGTGGTCAGGGAGATGTTGAGATGGTTTAAGAGGTCGTCAAGGGAGGATACAATTGATGCATAGGCAATGTTGTTGGACAACTAGGGTGGCTCGGAGTGCTGAATCTGTATGGAGCACAGGATAGTCTTGTTTGGTAATTCTATATCTAAGGACATTAACATATTCATTATACTTAACAGATAGACCCGTGAGATTATTAGCTAATAGTGGACTGCAAAAATAATGTTTGTTCATGTTATCAACAGTCAATTAAACCCAGAAGTTTTGAGTATTTAAGAATTCCATTGAGCTGATAGATATGCTTATGTTCAGGGTAGCCTTTGAGTAGACAGTATCTGTAGGGGCCCTTAATTGTCCACCTCCTAAAGGCCCAACTTTAAACACCTGTCAACTCTCCTCACAAAACCTCCATCAATGGGGTTAAAATCATAACGAAACTTAAGGGTTAATCCAGGACCTCAGAAAAATCAATGAGACAACCATACCCACATAACACATCATCCCTCGCCCTTACACTCTCCTTTCCTCTGTCTCACTTACTGCAACCAATGTTAGTGTCCTAGATATTAAAGATGATTTTTTTACCATCCCCCTATACTCATGCTCACATCCTCTTTTTTCTTTTACTTAGGAAGACCCAGACACTGTTTTAGCCCAGCAACTCACCTGGACAGTCCTGTCACAGGTTTTAGGGACAGTCCCCACTACTTTGGTCAGGCCCCCAATGAGATCTCTCATCCCTAAGCCTCCATCCCAGTCATCTCTTATAGTACGTAGATGACCTCCTCCTATGTAGTCCCTCCCATGAAATCTGTGTTGCACACACTGCTAAAGTTCCTCAATGCCTTAGCTGCTTAGGGCTACTGGGTCTCAAAAGACAAAGTTCAGATCTGTCAGCAGACTGTTACTTACTTAGGTCATGCCCCACCCCATGCATCAGGATATGCCATTATCCAGGGCCACCCCAACTCCCCTAAATATGTACCCATATCTAAGCACAACCTTTGACCCTAACCACAATCTTCCAGCAGGATGAACTAACAGCCCTTACTCAAGTCCTAACTCTGGCTAAGGATCTTTCCATTAATATTTATATAGATTCAAAATATGCTAATAAAATCATCCACTCATATATTCTTATTTGGAAGGAAAGAGCCTTCCTCACACAAAAGCGAACTCCAATTATTAGTGCCTCTCTAACCCAAGACCTTCTGGATGTCACTTTTCTCCCCTTTAAGGAATCATTCATGCAATGCCAAAGCCATCAGAAAGACAAAGAGTACATCTCCCTCTCAATCACACTCATAAATTGGCCTGTGAAATTGCCCTGACACACCCAGACCTCTACCCTACCTCCCTACCTTTCTTAGCATACAAAGTCACCCTCACTCAAAGAAGGAAGGTTTCTTTCATACCTGCATTCCCTCTAACCAAGCTCTATTTTCTTTCCTTCAAAACCACACCACCTTTCAACCCTAGGACAGACAATTCTTCAAAGATCTTGCAGACTCATGCGATATCTGCCAAAGAGCAAACCCTAAATCCAACATCTGACCCCCTCAAATCCCTACCCACCAGGTGCAGCACCTTCTTCCAGCCATGGATTGGCAAGCAGACTTCACCCGTATGCCTTCTGTTAAATGATACAAATATCTCTTAGTATGGATACCTTTTCTGGATATGTAGAAGCATTCCTCACCACAAACAAGAGAGCTCAAATAGTAACTGAGATATTGACTAGAGAAATATTCTCTCAATTTGGCTTGTCATCCTCAATACAATCAGACAAAGGCCCAGAATTTGTCTCCTCTAACTCCCCAAACAGGTACCTACAGATCACCTGGAAGTTTCACATTCCTTACCATCCCCTATCCTTTGGCAAGGTTGTAAGAACTAACCATAACATCAAAATAGAACATTTATATATCAAAGATTCAACAATGAACTTACACATTGTTGAGATGAGCTATTGTAAAGTTTCATTAAAATAATATATCAAAACATGAGCCTTGTAATACAGACTTAGGTAAATGTGTCTTCCTATGTAAGAGGTAGCCTGTAGAGAATAGGTTTCCTTACAAATGGAAATTCCTTTTTCCATGACTTTTGAAATAGTCAATTAAAATTGTTAGTCACATTTTGGAAAGCTATATACACATATCCTTTGAATATAACTCATTTTAAATTAAATTTAAATTAAATACAGCTCTCCAGTGATTTGAGTAGAAAAATATCTTTTGACATTGTGAAGTCTTCTATTTATGTTTTAACAGATAACAGTCAGCAGGTTTCCCAAATAGGGGGAATTTCAAATGTTGAGTTTGACTGGGCCATCAAAGAAGTGGGCTAGAGAGTGCAAAGCCTGAGGCATGTTAGAGGCTGAGGTAGTAAGATTGATATGAATTTGTGATGCAGAGGGAGTTACATTTCAGCCTGGGCTCAAGTGAGATGCTGCTTCATAAAAAGCCAAAAATAAACTGAGAAAATTTCTTTGATAAAACACATAAATCTTAAGACATAATACGAGGGTGTACATGATAACTGGACCTCTCTGTGACACAAAGCAGATTCTGGTGCCAGAAACCTTACTGAATTGTCTCTGCAAGGGCACATGCCTGTAATTTTTTGCATGAACCCCAGGCTTATGGAGGCTTTTTTTTATTGGAGAGAGAAAGAGGCATAGAGAGAGAAGAATGGAGAGAGTGGGCATGCCAGGGCTTCTAGCCAGTGCAACTGAACTCCAGATTTATGCGTCCCCTTGTGCATCAGGCTTATGTGGGTCCTGGAGAATTGAACTAGGATCCATTGGTTTGCAGGCAAATGTCTTAACCACTAAGCCATCTCTCCAGCCCCATCGAAGCTTTTTGAACCTCCCACAAGACCTCAGAGACTAGTGTAAGGATTAAAAAATTAGTTATTCAAAATTAATACCTTTTGTTCCTTATCTAAATAAGAGTTTGACTTTTATATTTTCTGGTATTCGAATCGTAATATACTTTTCTATATGAATATAGAATGTATTATTACATCCCATTATTTGTTTAGTGTAGAAGTGTATGTAACAGAACTAACCTATCAAAGGTGACCCTGCATTTTCTTTTGGAGGTCTTGCCCTTTTGCAGATCTGCAGATAGAAAACATTTTCACTTCTTGCAAATTTTAACTTTATGGTCATCAGAACAATTATTTCTAATCTCTTAAAATTCCCTTTTTGGCTTTTTTTTTTTTTTTTTTTTGGTCAGGCACACTGATTAGCCTCTGCTTTAACTTGAAGACTTCTTTTAATCTCCTGTACCTATGTGATCAGCATGAATACTGATAATCCTCCAATCTTCTAAACTTAAGGGCCAAGATGTAATCTCAAGATTATGGCTGAGAACTCCCTTCTTTCCTCATCTTTGCAGTTCTTTTTTCTTCTTATCTGGTTTGCATTACTTGACTGAGGCCCATTGTGCTTGTTCCATTCAGGGAAACTCTCAGTCAAAACCTTTTCTTGCTGGGTGTGGTGGCATACACCTTTAATCCCAGCACTAGGGAGGCAGAGGTAGGAGGATCACCATGAGTTCTAGGCCACCCAGAGAATACAGAGTGAATTCCAGGTCAGCCTGGGCTAGAGTGAGACCCTACCTCGAAAAACTAAAAAAAAAAAAAAAAAAAACTTTTCTTCTTACAAGCTCTGCTGTACATCCCCTTTGCAGAGCAGTTCTTTGCCTCCTCAGACTCTATTCTGGTGAGATTCATGCGTATTTCCTTGAGAGGAAATCTCTTAGTGAAACTGAAGGTGTTTTTTCTAGTCAATTTGGTAGACCACTATGTTGTAGAAATTATCTTGTTTCTAAACTCTCAGCATGGGTCACAGGAATGTGTGACCATGGCTGGCTTTTATGTGGGTGCTCAGTATTTAACTCAAGTCCTCATGTTTGTATATACAGCACTCTTACCTGTTGAGCCCTTTCCCAGTACATACCCTGTTTACCCTTCTTCAGTATCTCTCCTGTTCCATCAATCAGGAAAAGCTGAAGAATCTTCAAGGAGAAAGTCCCATTTTGGCATGAACAATTTGTAATAAAATATATTTGGTGGAGCCAAAGAGAAACCAGGAATGACACTTGCCGGGGTTTTTTCCCTCCACCACCAGCAGGTAGAGCGGAAGCGAGAGAGAACCGGGCCAGCCGCTTCTCTTGAGGCTGAGCGAGAAGGCGGGTGTCGACGACTCAAAAAACTTCCCCAAGCCACTGGGGAAAAGAAAACCACATTGAGCCGGGAGAAACGTCTAAGGCGGAAATCTCTCCGTTTATTGTCAGGGGAGGTATTTATATATTTTGAGGAAGGGGGCGGGAAGAGGGATGAGAGAAAGGTATAAGGGCCAGTAGTATTTCATCACGTTTGCAGTAGCTGGGTGGAGGCAGTTTCGGCTTAGGCCTTGCTGAGAATTAGGCCAAAGACAGGTCGCCAAACTCAGGAAGTTCCACTAGGCCTCACACCAGGCCTCATAGGGCCCAACATCTCCCCCTTTTGTTTTTGTAAGAATGGTGGATGGCATAGCCTCTGTCTTAGGTTGTCCCCCTCTGGTAATCTTACCCGTCACTGAGTACTATGCCTGTAGCCCATTGAAACTCCACTCCACGCCCTGTCTTAGGTTGTCTCAGCCTGTCTGAGATCTTACCCGTCGTTGGTTCGATGGAGGGCGGGGGAAGTATGTTAGGTGGATAGCCAGTAAGCGGAAAAGCCATTGCCTTTGAGTTGCAAACCTGTGGTGCCTTGACCTGATGAAGTTTAATTGCCTCAAGTTGTTGGTGAATGAATTGTGTAATCTTATTAATTACACAGGGCCCGAGAGTGAGGATAAGAAGAAGGAGGGGTTCAGGGGGAGGGAGAAGGTAGGTAAAGAGCAAGAAGAAGGAGGGGTCCAAGGGGAGGGAGAAGGTGGGATAAAAAGCCATGTAAGCTCATCTACAGCAGGTTGTCTTAGAAGTCCCGACTCCTATTCTGTAAATCTTTCTGGAGCTTTTCTGGCTTCATTCGGGTCTAGTAGCATCCACACCTTCAGGTGTTCCTGGGGAAGAAACAGAGGCATAGTTCTCAGGGGTGGGACACTCCCTGGAGAATTGATTATTATCATCCCCTTGTTGGGGTAAATATTTTAAGTCTCTTGCCGGTACCCAAATAGGTCTTTTTTCCTCTTGAGGAAAGACACATCCAAATCCTCTCCCTGCTGTGAGGAGGGGGTCTGGTCCCTTCCAGGCCCCAGTTAATGGGTCCCTCCATTTGACCCAGATGGAGCTGTAGGTGACAGCTGAGGTCCAATATTTTTGAAAAGGTGATAAGTGTCTATCTTCTTTAGAAAAATTTAAAATATTTAGGGTTAATAATGCCCTTTTTAGTTGGTCATGTGGGGGTAGGGATTCCCCCTTTTGTTTTTGTAATTGAGACTTGAGAGTTTGATGATATCTTTCCACGATGGCCTGGCCCGGCGGGTTATATGGGATGCCTGTGGAAAGTGAGATTTTCCAGGTTTGGAGGAAATCTATAAAAGTTTTGCTTACGAAGCAGGGACCATTATTGGTTTTGATTTGATCTGGCAATCCAAGGGTGGCAAAGCATTGAAGCATATGGCTAATAGCATGTTTAGTTTTTTCCCCAGCATGTGCTGATGCCCAGCAAGCATGGGAGAAAGTATCAACTGAGAGAAAAATATATTTAAGTTTTCCAAATGGAGAATAGTGAGTAACGTCAATCTGCCAAAGGTGATTAGGGCGTAGTCCTCGAGGATTGGCTCCTGTAGTTTGAAGAGGAGGTACCTGGAGGAAAGGCTGACAGGATTTGCAAGTTCGGACAATTTTTTTAAGGTCCTTGACTGGCACATGGGGATATTTATGTTTAAGGTCCCCTCCAATTTATATGAGTTAATAAGTGGAAATGTGTAGCTTCTGAGACTGTATTACATTGAGGCTGAGAGGCCAGTTTGTCAGCCAAATCGTTTCCTTTAGAGAGGAATCCTGGTAAATTTTGATGGCCTCTGAGATGTTGAAGGAAAATGGGGTTAATTCTTTGTTTAAGTAGGGAGCGGGCTTGAATCATCAATGGGGTTATAATATTGGAGTCCAGTCTAATATGGGCCTCAATTAGGTTGGGTAACAGATTAACAACATAAAGGCTGTCAGAAAATAAGTTAAATGGCTCCTGAATAGTGTCCAAAGCCAAAACGACAGCAAATAGTTCTTTGAATTGTGCTGATCCTGTGACCTCATGGGAGATTGACTTTATGGGCATAGGCTTTTCTCCCCTCCTTAGGGGAGGGTAAACAACTAGGGAAGCTCCCAAGCGCCCCCCATCAGTGAATACGGTAAGAAAATCAGGGTTGGGTTTAGATAAAAAGAAGTCTGGGGGGTCTCCATTCCAATCTAGAGAAGGAGCTCATCCATTTATAAGGACATAATGGCAATCAATTATACCCAAAAACCCCTCGAGGGCCATAGCAACCCTGTTGTTATTTGTCTGAAGCCAAGTGAAGTCTGTTACCTTAAAGGGGTTGACAATGACATGAGGCTCCGTGCCAAACAATCGGACAGAGGTGTCCCTGCCCTTCATAATGCAGTCTGCAATCTGGTTAGTTATAGAGTAAACTCTGGGGACTCCACCAAGGGAGAGGTGAATCCATTGGATGGGTTCTCCTTCCTGGGCTAACAGCGCAGTGCATAATGTTTCCCCAGAGAAAATACAGAGGTAGATAGGTAAGTTAGGATCAAACCTCTTTAGGACAGCAGCATCAACAGCCCGTTGTATCTTATGTAGAATTTGTTCATGACGAGGGGGCAAGGTTATTTGAGAGGAGAGAGTAAGACCCTTTAAGAGGTCAAATAAAGGGGACAGTTTTTTAGTAGTTATGGGTATTTAGGGCCTCATCTAATTAATTTTTCACAGCACCTTTTGGAGTTGAGGCAAAGTATAGAATTTTTGAATATGGAGTTGGGGTTTGACAGGAGAGACAGTATCAAGGAATAACCTGGAGCCCAAAATCTTGAAGGGAGGGGCAGTCTGAATTTTTTTTTCTGGAGTCATCTGTAAAATGGCAAGGCATTTAGCAGTAAGGTCTTGGAGATCAGATGGGTTGGAATGACCTAAAATAATAATAATAAAACATTAGGCTGATTAATCAAGGAAGAAAAGATATGAGACATGTATTGTTAGGGTCAATCTAGGGCTGACAGTTAGTAGTTTTTTATGATGTTGGAGCTTATAGATCTAGGGGAAGTTTCATATTGGCAGATGTTGGCCTGTCTTTATAGAGTTAAGAAAGAGAGAAGAAAAAAATTAATTAGTCATATAGTACATAGAGCAAAATTATTGTAGTTAAGCCACAGTAAGCTTTAGGAATTTTTGTTAGGTACACTTTGTATATCTTTATAATGGAATTTTAAACCATTATTACACCTTAAAATTGGCCCCCAGTGACATTGTCTCTAGCAAGGTGATTGTAGATGTCAACTATAAATTAATAAAATATTGAATATATTGGGGACATATATTTTTTAATTTTGTCCCTCTAATTGGGCAGAGTTGTCAGGGAAAACTTTAATCCCAGGCTAACATTGTATTACCGATTGAGTTAGTTGGGCTTAGTCTTATATTTTATGAATTGAGTTAGGCGGGCAGAGAGAGAGAGAATGGGCGTGCCAGGCCTCCAGCCACTGTTTACATGGGTACTGGAGAATTGAGCCTCGAATCAGGGTCCTTAGGCTCTACAGGCAAGTGTTTAACAATTAAGCCATCTCTTTATCTTTATGTTAATGGGAAGGCAGCGAAGGGTGGGAGAATGGTGTGTAGGATATAGCCATATAGACTTGAAAAACAGGTTTTTTTTACCTCTAGCAGGGCAATACGAATGTCCCCAGCTGTTTTTTTTTTATTTTTAAAAGTAAATACTCTGGGCCCCGCGGGACACTTAGTTAAGAGCATAGAGGGAGCGTCTAGAGGCAAAAGGGGTGGGGACGGCAGCGGCTTGCCTCATGGCCTCATGGCGGGCCGCCCACCCATTCCTAAGATATTTTTAAAGCAAGTTAGGAGCCCACCCATCTGCCTCCTTGTAGTTTGGCTGGCCTTTTTTTTTTTTTTTTTGACAAAAGTGACCAAAAGTGATGCCTGGAGGTGCGGGCGAGGCACAGCCAGTGAGGCTCGGGGCAGTGCTCGGGCTGGGCTGGAGCCGCCGCTTAGGACCGTCCCATTCCGCTCCCCACAGGGATGTTGGCGGAGCCTGGCTGTTGTCCCTCCTCTCAAAGAGTGTAAGTTTTGTTTTGTGGACAAGTGGTTTGTGTTCCACACCCGTGAGGAAAGTTAACCTTGGTTTGGGATGTTTGGGGAACTCGAGTTTGTATTTGATCACAGTTTACATCCACAGAAAGCTACATGGAGTTGTTGTATGAGGAAAGAAGTTTACCGGAGAATGTTAGTGTGGAAGAATTTTGACAAGCCCGCATGTTTTACCAGGGGTTTGAGCACATTTTCCTTAGGCAGTAGTTAGGGGCTGAAAAGAGCTGAAAAGATAGTTGCCCGGTGGCGGTTTGGGTGGCGGTCTTGGGAGAAAGGAGATTTTAAAAGTTAGTTTTAGCCTTTTTTTTTTTTTTACAGTTTTTAAGGGCAAAAATGAACTTTTCCCTGGAAAAGCCTTCAAGGTTGGCAATTAAGGCAAGGAGGACTGAATTAATCCATGGGGCTAAAACAAAAGTTTTGTTCCAAGTGCCATGGAGGTTTTTTGTTTAATAGTAATATATATGAGTACAACATAAGCATAAAGTCCCAAAAAATAGTTAAGCATGTTGTAGAATTGAGTTTAGATTTAGATTTATGATGGCCAGTGAGCCTGTGTTTTTATGGGACGGCTCAATGAAATTAAACACAGTGTAGCTGGGAGCAGATCTCCCCATTAGGTTTGTTTTGTCTTTTGGGACGGAGTTTTTATTTAAATGAGGAGGCAAAATGTTTAAAGTCTCCTTTAGGTCTGTCCACGTGGTGTGTCCGCCATGAACTGGCGCTTCTAAGATCGCACCCCCACTCAAATGAGGGGATAGGACAAAAATGGCTGCACCGCAGAAGCGGTCTGTTGGAAACCCGGAAATGAGAGGAGAGAGAAAGGAACAAGAGATGTTGGAGTTTGGGACAGAGTTTTTATTTAAATGAGGAGGCAAAACGTTTAAAGTCTCCTCTAGGTCTACCCACGTGGTGTGTCCACCATGAACTGGCGTTTAGAAATGTCGGCAAACCAGAAATGGAAGGAAAGAGAAAGGAAGTTGAAGTAAGCACAGATTATAGAAGTAAAGGTTAGAATATTAAATATGAAGATTACCTCATAATTTATGAGGATACA
>JAEOAD010002060.1:0-26778 GCA_036365145.1 Orientallactaga sibirica | reverse complement strand
ACACTGTTATGTCTGAAATAAGTTAATTCTGTTCTAGGAAACAGTTTCCTTTCTACGAAGGTGGTTGAGTGCAGCAAGTTCAAACTTTCCTTGTTAATGTAATCTAAAAAGATGGCCAAGATAGCAGAGTCACCTCATTTGTAAAATAGTTTGTTCAGAAAACAAACATCTTCATTGCCGAACATTGTACTGTGTGAAATAAGCTCATTCGGTTCTAGTAATAACTTGCTTTCCTACAAAGAAGGTTGCGTGCAGCAAGTTCAAACTTTCCTTGTTAATGTAATCTAAAAAGATGCACAACATAGTAGATTGGCCTCATTTCTAAAGTTGTTTCTTTAGAAAAGAAACATCTTCAGTACCAAACACTGTACTGTGTGAAATAAGTTAATTCGCTTCTAGGAATCAGTTCAATTTCTACGAAGAAGGTTGAGTGCAGCAAGTTCAATCTTTCCGTTTTAATGTAATCTAAAAAGATTGCTAAGTTAGAAGATTTGCCTCATTTGTAAAATACTTTGTTGAGGAAACAAACATCTTCATTGCCGAACATTGTACTGTGTGAAATAAGCTCATTCAGTTCTAGGAATCAGTTGCTTTCCTACAAAGAAGGTTGAGTGCAGCAAGTTCAAACTTTCCTTGTTAATGTAATCTAAAAACATGGCCAAGTTAGTGGATTCGCCTCATTTGTAAAGTACTTTGTTGGGAAAACAAACATCTTCATTGCCAAACATTTTACTGTGTGAAATAAGCTCATTCGGTTCTAGGAATCAGTTGCTTTCCTATAAAGAAGGTTGAGTGCAGCAAGTTCAAACTTTCCTTGTTAATGTAATCTAAAAAGATGCACAACTTAGTATATTGGCCTCATTTCTAAAGTAGTTTTTTTACAAAACAAACATCTTCATTACCGAACACTATACTATGTGAAATGAGCTAGTTCGGTTCTAGGAATCACTTGCTTTCCTATGAAGAAGGTTGCGTGCAGACTTCAACCTTTCCTAGTTTGTGTAACATAACAAGATGTACAAGTTAGTGCATTCGCCTCATTTCTAAAGTAGTTTCTTTACAAAAGAAACATCTTCAGTTGGGAACACTACTGTGTGAAGTAAGGTATATCGGTTCAAGGAATCAGTTTAATTTCTAAGAAGACGGTTGACTGCAGCAAGTTAAAACTTTCCTTGTTAATGTAATCTAAAAAGATGCACAACTTAGTAGATTGGCCTCATTTCTAAAGTTGTTTCTTTAGAAAAGAAACATCTTCAGTACCGAACACTGTACTGTGTGAAATAAGTGAATTCGCTTCTAGGAATCAGTTTAATTTCTACGAAGATGGTTGAGTGCAGAAAGCTCAAACTTTCCTTGTGAATGTAATCTAAAAAGATGGCCAAGTTAGTAGATTCGCCTCATTTGTAAAGTAGTTTGTTGAGAAAACAAACATCTTCATTGCGAAACATTGCACTGCGTGATATAAGCTAATTAGGTTCTAGGTATCAGTTGCTTTCCTACAAAGAAGGTTGAGTGCAACAAGTTCAAACTTTCCTTGTTAATGTAATCTGAAAAGTTCCACAACTTAGTAGATTGGCCTCATTTCTAAAGTAGTTTGTTTACAAAACAAACATCTTCATTACCGAACAGTGTACTGTGTGAAATAAGTGAATTCGCTTCTAGGAATCACTTGCTTTCCTACAAAGAATGTTGAGTGCAGCAAGTTCAAACTTTCCTAGTTTGTGTAGTCTAACAAGATGTACAAGTTAGTGGATTCGCTTCCTTTCTAAAGTAGTTTCTTTAAAAAAGAAACATCTTCAGTACCGAACACTGTACTGTGTGAAATAAGTGAATTCGCTTCTAGGAATCGGTTTAATTTCTACGAAGTTGGTTGAGTGCAGCAAGTTCAAACTTTCCTTGTTAATGTAATCTAAAAAGATGGCCAATTTAGAAGATTCGTCTCATTTGTAAAGTAGTTTGTTTAGAAAACAAACATCTTCATTACTGAACACTGTACTATGTGAAATAAGCTAGTTCCGTTCTAGGAAACACTTGCTTTCCTACGAAGACGGTTGAGTGCAGCAAGTTCAAACTTTCCTAGTTTGTGTAATCTAACAAGATGTACAAGTTAGTGGATTCGCCTCATTTCTAAAGTAGTTTCTTTAGAAAAGAAACATCTTCAGTACTGAACACTGTACTGTGTGAAATAAGTGAATTGGCTTCTAGGAATCAGTTTAATTTCTACGAAGATGGTTGAGTGCAGCAAGTTCAAACTTTCCTTGTTAATGTAATCTGAAAAGTTCCACAACTTAGTAGATTGGCCTCATTTCTAAAGTAGTTTGTTTACAAAACAAACATCTTCATTACCGAACAGTGTACTGTGTGAAATAAGTGAATTCGCTTCTAGGAATCACTTGCTTTCCTACAAAGAAGGTTGAGTGCAGCAAGTTCAAACTTTCCTCGTTTGTGTAATCTAACAAGATGTACAAGTTAGTGGATTCGCCTCCTTCCTAAATTAGTTTCTTTAAAAAAGAAACATCTTCAGTACCGAACACTGTACTGTGTGAAATAAGTGAATTCGCTTCTAGGAATCAGTTTAATTTCTACGAAGATGGTTGAGTGCAGAAAGTTCAAACTTTCCTTGTGAATGTAATCTACAAAGATGGCCAAGATAGTAGATTCGCCTCATTTGTAAAGTAATTTGTTGAGAAAACAAACATCTTCATTGTGAAACATTGTACTGCGTGATATAAGCTCATTCGGTTCTAGAAATCAGTTGCTTTCCTACAAAGAAGGTTGAGTGCAGCAAGTTCAAACTTTCCTTGTTAATGTAATCTGAAAAGATGCACAACTTAGTATATTGGCCTCATTTCTAAAGTAGTTTTTTTACAAAACAAACATCTTCATTACCGAACACTATACTATGTGAAATGAGCTAGTTCGGTTCTAGGAATTACTTGCTTTCCTATGAAGAAGGTTGCGTGCAGCAAGTTCAACCTTTCCTAGTTTGTGTAACATAACAAGATGTACAAGTTAGTGCCTTCGCCTCATTTCTAAAGTAGTTTCTTTACAAAAGAAACATCTTCAGTTGGGAACACTACTGTGTGAAGTAAGGTATATCGGTTCAAGGAATCAGTTTAATTTCTAAGAAGACGGTTGACTGCAGCAAGTTCAAACTTTCCTTGTTAATGTAATCTAAAAAGATGCACAACTTAGTAGATTGGCCTCATTTCTAAAGTTGTTTCTTTAGAAAAGAAACATCTTCAGTACCGAACACTGTACTGTGTGAAATAAGTGAATTCGCTTCTAGGAATCAGTTTAATTTCTACGAAGATGGTTGAGTGCAGAAAGTTCAAACTTTCCTTGTGAATGTAATCTAAAAAAGATGGCCAAGATAGTAGATTCGCCTCATTTGTAAAGTAATTTGTTGAGAAAACAAACATCTTCATTGTGAAACATTGTACTGCGTGATATAAGCTCATTCGGTTCTAGGAATCAGTTGCTTTCCTACAAAGAAGGTTGAGTGCAGCAAGTTCAAACTTTCCTTGTTAATGTAATCTGAAAAGTTCCACAACTTAGTAGATTGGCCTCATTTCTAAAGTAGTTTCTTTACAAAACAAACATCTTCATTACCGAACAGTGTACTGTGTGAAATAAGTGAATTCGCTTCTAGGAATCACTTGCTTTCCTACAAAGAAGGTTGAGTGCAGCAAGTTCAAACTTTCCTAGTTTGTGTAGTCTAACAAGATGTACAAGTTAGTGGATTCGCCTCCTTTCTAAAGTAGTTTCTTCAAAAAAGAAACATCTTCAGTACCGAACACTGTACTGTGTGAAATAAGTGAATTCGCTTCTAGGAATCGGTTTAATTTCTACGAAGATGGTTGAGTGCAGCAAGTTCAAAATTTCCTTGTTAATGTAATCTAAAAAGATGGCCAATTTAGAAGATTCGTCTCATTTGTAAAGTAGTTTGTTTAGAAAACAAACATCTTCATTACTGAACACTGTATTATGTGAAATAAGCTAGTTCCGTTCTAGGAAACACTTGCTTTCCTACGAAGAAGGTTGAGTGCAACAAGTTCAAACTTTCCTAGTTTGTGTCATCTAACAAGATGTACAAGTTAGTGGATTCGCCTCATTTCAAAAGTAGTTTCTTTAGAAAAGAAACATCTTCAGTACCGAACACTGTACTGTGTGAAATAAGTGAATTCGGTTCTAGGAATCAGTATAATTTCTACAAAGATGGTTGAGTGCAGCAAGTTCAAACTTTCCTTGTTTGTGTAATCTAAAAAGATGGCCAAGTTAGTAGATTCACCTCATTTGTAAAAGTAGTTTGTTGAGAAAACAAACATCTTCATTGCCAAATATTGTACTTTGTGAAATAAGCTCATTCAGTATTAGGAATCAGTTGCTTTCCTATAAAGAAGGTTGAGTGCAGCAAGTTCAAACTTTCCTTGTTAATGTAATCTGAAAAATGCACAACTTAGTAGATTGGCCTCATTTCTAAAGTAGTTTGTTTAAAACAAACATCTTCATTACCGATGACTGTACTATGTGAAATGAGCTAGTTCTGTTCTAGGAATCACTTGCTTTGCTACAAAAGAAGGATGAGTGCAGCAAATTCAAACTTTCCTTGTTTGTGTAATCTAACAAGATGTACAAGTTAGTGTATTCGCCTCTTTTCTAAAGTGGTTTTTTTAGAAAACAAACATCTTCAGTACTAAACACTGTACTGTGTGAAACAAGTTAATTCGGTTCTAGGAATCAGTTTCCTTTCTACGAAGATGGTTGAGTGCAGTAAAGTTCAAACTTTCCTTGTTAATGTAATCTAAAAAGATGGCCAAGTTAGCAGACTCACCTCATTTGTAAAATAGTTTGTTGAGAAAATTAACATCTTTATAGCCAACATTGTACTGTGTGAAATAAGCACATTCGTTTCTAGGAATCACTTGCTTTCCTACAAAGAAGGTTGAGTGCAGCAAGTTCAAACTTACCTTTTTATGTTATCTAAAAAGATGCACAACGTAGTAGATTGGCCTCATTTCTAAAGTAGTTTGTTTTAGAAAACAAACATCTTCATTACGAACACTGTACTATGTGAAATGAGCTAGTTCGATTCTGGGAATCACTTGGTTTCCTACTGAAGAAGGTTGAGTGCAGCAAGTTCAAATTTTCCTAGTTTGTGTAATCTAACAAGATGTACAAGTTAGTGGATTCGCCTCATTTCTAAAGTAGTTTCTTTAGAAAAGAAACATCTTCAGTACCGAACACTGTACTGTGTGAAATAAGTGAATTCGCTTCTAGGAATCAGTTTAATTTCTACGAAGATGGTTAAGTGCAGCAAGTTCAAACTTGACTAGTTAATGTAATCTAAAAAGGTGGCCAAGTTAGTAGATTCGCCTCATTTGTAAAGCAGTTTGTTGAGAAAATTAACATCTTTATTGCCGAACATTGTACTGTGTGAAATAAGCTCATTCGGTTCTAGGAATCACTTGCTTTCCTACCAAGAAGGTTGAGTGCAGCAACTTCAAACTTTCCTTGTTAATGGAATCTAAAAAGATGCACAGCTTTGTAGATTAGCCTCATTTCTAGAGTACTTTCTGTAGAAAAGAAACATCTTCATTACTGAACACTGTACTATGTGAAATAAGCTAGTTCCGTTCTAGGAAACACTTGCTTTCCTACGAAGATGGTTGAGTGCAGGAAGTTCAAACTTTCCTAGTTTGTGTAACATAACAAGATGTACAAGTTAGAGGATTCAAATTAGTAGGTTGGCCTCATTTCTAAAGTAGTTTCTTTAGAAAACAAACATCTTCAGTACCTAACACTGTACTGTGTGAAATAAGTTAATTCGGTGCTAGGAATCAGTTTCCTTTCTACGAAGATGGTTGAATGTAGCAAGTTCAAACATTCCTTATTAATGTAATCTAAAAAGATGTCCAAGTTTGTAGATTTGCCTCATTTCTAAAGTAGTTTCTTTAGAAAACAAACCTAAATTGCCAAACTTTGTACTGTGTGAAACGAGCTAGTTCCGTTCTAGGAATCACTTGCTTTCCTACGAAGAAGGTTGAGTGCAGCAAGTTCAAACTTTCCTCGTTTTTGTAATCTAACAAGACGTACAAGTTAGTGCATTCGCATTGTTTCGAAAGTGGTTTCTTTAGAAAACAAACAACTTCCGTACTGAACACTGTACTGTGTGAAATAAGTTAATTCGGTTCTAGGAATCAGTTTACTTTCTACGAAGATGGTTGAGTGCAACAAGTTCAAACTTTCCCTGTTAATGTAATCTAAAAAGATGTTCAAGTTTGTAGATTTGCCTCATTGGTAAAGTAGTTCGTTGAGAAAACAAACATCTTCATTGCTGAACATTGTACTGTGTGAAAAAATCTCATTCGGTTCTAGAATTTAGTTGCTTTCCTACAAAGACGGTTGAGTGCACCAAGTTCAAACTTTCCTTGTTAATGTAATCGAAAAAGATGCACAACTTAGTAGATTGGCCCCATTTCTGAAACAGTTTCTTAAGAAAAGAAACGTCTTCTGTACCGAACACTGTACTGTGTGAAATAAGTTAGTTCGCTTCTAGGAATCAGTTTAATTTCTACGAAGACGGTTGAGTGCAGCAAGTTCAAACTTTCCTTGTTACTGTAATCTAAAAAGAAGGCCAGGTTAGAAGATTCGCCTCATTTGTAAAGTAGTTTGTTGAGAAAACCAGCATCTTCATTGCCAAACATTGTCCTGTGTGAAATAAGCTCATTCGGTTCTAGGAATCAGTTGCTGTCCTACAAAGAAGTTTGAGTGCAGCAAGTTCAAACTTTCCTTGTTACTGTAATCAAAAAGATGCACAAGTTAGTAGATTGGCCTCATTTATAAAGTAGTTTGTTGAGAAAACAAACATCTTCATTACCGAACCCTGTACTAAGTGAAATGAGCTAGGTCGGTTCTAGGAATCACTTGCTTTCCTACGAAGAAGGTTGAGTGCAGAAAGTTCAAGCTTTCCTATTTTGTGCAATCTAACAAGATGTATAAGTTAGTGGATTTGCGTCATTTCTAAAGTGGTTACTTTAGAAAACAAACGTCTTCAGTACTGAACACTGTATTGTGTAAAATAAGTTAATTCGGTTCTAGGAATCAGTTTCCTTTCAACGAAGATGGTTGAGGTTTGCAAGTTCAAACTTTCCTTGTTAATGTCATCTAAAAAGATGGCCAAGTTAGCAGAGTCACCTCGTTTGTAAAGTAGGTTGTTGAGAAAATTAACATCTTTATTGCCGAACATTGTACTGTGTGAAATAAGCTCATTCGGTTCTAGGAATCACTTGCTTTCCTACAAAGAAGGTTGAGTGCAGCAAGTTTAAACTTTCCTTGTTAATGTAATCTTAAAAGATACACAACATAGTAGATTGGCCTCATTTCTAAAGTAGTTTCTTTTGAATAGAAACATCTTCAGTACCGAACACTGTACTGTGTGAAATAAGTTAATTCGCTTCTAGGAATCAGTTTAATATCTACGAAGAAGGTTGAGTGCAGCAAGTTCAAACTTTCCTTGTTAATGTAATCTAAAAAGATGGCCAAGATAGAAGAATCACCACATTTGTAAAGTACTTTGTTGAGAAAACAAACATCTTCATTGCCGAACATTGTACTGTGTGAAATAAGCTCATTCGGTTCTAGGAATCACTTGCTTTCCTACAAAGAAGGTTGAGTGCAGCAAGTTCAAACTTTCCTTGTTAATGTAATCTGAAAAGATGCACAACGTAGTAGATTGACCTCATTTCTAAAGTAGTTTCTTTAGAAAAGAAACATGTTCAGTACCGAACACTGTACTGTGTGAAATAAGTTAATTCGCTTCTATGAATCTGTTTAATTTCTACCAAGAAGGTTGAGTGCAGCAAGTTCAAACTTTCCTTGTTAATGCAATCTAAAAAGATGGCCAAGTGAGAAGATTCGCCTCATTTGTAAAGTACTTTGTTGAGAAAACAAACATCTTCATTGCCGAACATTGTACTGTGTGAAATAAGCTCATTCAGTTCTGGGAATCAGTTGCTTTCCTACAAAGAAGGTTGAGTGCAGCAAGTTCAAACTTTCCTTGTTAATGTAAACTAAAGAGATGCACAACTTAGTAGATTGGCCCCATTTCTAAAGTAGGTTGTTTAAAAACAAACATCTTCATTACCAAACACTGTACTATGTGAAATAAGCTAGTTCCGTTCTGGGAATAACTTGCTTTCCTACGAAGAAGGTTGAGTGCAGCAAGTTCAAACTTTCCTTGTTATTGTAATCTGAAAAGTTGCACAACTTAGCAGATTGGCCTCATGTCTAAAGTAGTTTGTTTACAAAGGAAACATCTTCATTACCGAATAGTATACTATGTGAAATGAGCTAGTTTGGTTCTTAGAATCACTTGCTTCGTACGAAGAAGGTTGAGTGCAGCAAGTTCAAACTTTCCTCGTTTGTGTAATCTACCAAGGTTTACAAGTTAGTGGATTCGCGTCATTTCTAAAGTGGTTTCCTTATAAAACAAAGATCTTCAGTACTGAGTACTGTACTGTGTGAAATAAGTTAATTCGGTTCTAGGAATCAGTTTCCTTTCTACGAAGATGGTTGAGTGCAGCAAGTTCAAACTTTCTTTGTTAATGTAATCTAAAAAGATGGCCAAGTTAGCAGAGTCACCTCATTTGTAAAGTAGTTTGTTGAGAAAATTAACATCTTTATTGCCGAACATTGTACTGTGTGAAATAAGCTCATTCGGTTCTAGGAATCAGTTGCTTTCCTACAAAGAAGGTTGAGTGCAGCAAGTTCAAACTTTCCTTGTTAATGTAATCTTAAAAGATGCACAACTTAGTAGATTGGCCTCATTTCTAAAGAACTTTCTTTAAAAAAGAAACATCTTCAGTACCGAACACTGTACTGTGTGAAATAAGTGAATTCGCTTCAAGGAATCAGTTGCCTTTATACGAAGATGGTTGAGTTTAGCAAGTTCAAACTTTCCTTGTTAATGTAATCTAAAAAGATGGCCAAATTAGTAGATTTGCCTCATTTGTGAAGTAGTTTGTTGAGAAAATAAACATCTTCATTGCGGAATATTGTACTGTATGAAATAAGCTCATTCATTTCTAGGAGTCAGTTGCTTTCCTACAAAGAAGGTTGAGTGCAGTAAGTTCAAACTTTCCTTGTTAATGTAATCTGAAAAGATACACAACGTAGTAGATTGGCCTCATTTCTAAAGTAGTTTGTTTACAAAACAAACATCTTCATTACCGAACAGTATACTATGTGAAATCACCTAGTTCGGTTCTAGGAATCACTTGCTTTCCTATGAAGAAGGTTGAGTGCAGCAAGTTGAAACTTTCCTAGTTTGTGTAATATAACAAGATGTACAAGTTAATGCATTCGTCTCATTTCTAAAGTAGTTTCTTTACAAAAGAAACATCTTCAGTCCTGAACACTGTACTGTGTGAAATAACGTAAATCGGTTCTAGGAATCAATTTAATTTCTAGAAAGAAGGTTGAGTGCAGCAAGTTCAAACTTTCCTTGTTAATGTAATCTAAAAAGATGCACAACTTAGTAGATTGGCCTCATTTCTAAAGCAGTTTGTTTTGAAAAGAAACATCTTCAGTACCGAACACTGTACTGTGTGAAATGAGTTAATTCGCTTCTAGGAATCAGTTTAATTTCTACGAAGATGGTTGAGTGCAGCAAGTTCAAACTTTCCCAGTTTGTGTAATCTAACAAGATGTACAAGTTAGTGGATTCGTTTCATTTCTAAATTAGTTTCTTTAGAAAACAAGCAATTTCAGTACCAAACACTGTACTGTGTGAAATAAGTTAATTCGGTTCTAGGAATCAGTTTCCTTTCTACGAAGATGGTTGAGTTTAGCAAGTTCAAACTTTCCTTGTTAATGTAATCTAAAAAGATGTCCAAGTTAGTAGATTCGCCTCATTTCTAAAGTAGTTTCTTTAGAAAACAAACCTAAATTGCCGAACTTTGTACTGTGTGAAATCAGCTAATTCGGTACTAGGAATCAGTTTACTTTCTACGAAGATGGTTGAGTTTAGCAAGTTCAAACTTTCTTGTTAATGTGCTCTAAAAAGATGTCCAAGTTAGTAGATTTGCCTCATTGGTAAAGTAGTTTTTTGAGAAAAGAAACATCTTCATTGCAGAGCATTGTACTGTGTGAAAAAAGCTAATTTAGTTCTAGAATTCAGTTGCTTTCCTACAAAGAAGTTGAGTGCAGCCAGTTCAAACTTTCCTTGTTAATGTATTCTAAAAAGATGCACAACTTAGTAGATTGGCCTCATTGCTTAAGTAGTTTCTTTAGAAAAGAAACATCTTCAGTACCGAACACTGTACTGTGTGAAATAAGTTAATTCGCTTCTAGGAATCAGTTTAATTTCTACGAAGAAGGTTGAGTGCAGCAAGATCAAACTTTCCTTGTTAATGTAATCTAAAAAGATGGCCAAGTTAGAAGATTTACCTCATTTGTAAAGTACTTTGTTGAGAACACAAGCATTTTCATTGCCGAACATTGTACTGTGTGAAATAAGCTCATTCGGTTCTAGGAATCAGTTGCTTTCCTACAAAGAAGGTTGAGTGCAGCAAGTTCAAACTTTCCTTGTTAATGTAATCTGAAAAGATGCACAACGTAGTAGATTGGCCTCATTTCTAAAGTAGTTTGTTTACAAAACAAACATCTTCATTACCGAACACTATACTACGTGAAATAAGCTAGTTCCGTTCTAGGAATCACTTGCTTTCCTACGAAGAAGGTTGAGTGCAGCAAGTTCAAACTTTCCTAGTTTGTGTAATGTAACAAGATGTACAAGTTAGTGCATTCGCTCATTTCTAAAGTAGTTTCTTTAGAAAAGAAACATCTTCAGTACTGAACACTGTACTGTGTGAAATAAGGTAAATCGGTTCTAGGAATCAGTTGAATTTCTAAGAAGATGGTTGAGTGCAGCAAGTTCAAACTTTCCTTGTTAATGTAATCTGAAAAGATGGCCAAGTTAGAAAATTCGCCTCCTTTGTAAAGTACTTTGTTGAGAAAATAAACATCTTCATTGCCAAACATTGTACTGTGTGAAATAAGCTCATTCGGTTCTAGGAATCAGTTGCTTTCCTACAAAGAAGGTTGAGTGCAGCAAGTTCAAACTTTACTTGTTAATGTAATCTGAAAAGTTGCACAACATATTAGATTGGCCTCGTTTCTAAAGTAGTTTGTTTACAAACCAAACACCTTCATTACCGAACACTGTAATGTGTGAAGTAAGTGAAATCGCTTCTAGGAATCATTTTCCTTTCTACGAAGATGGTTGAGTGCAGCAAGTTCAAACTTTCCTAGTTTTTGTAATCTAACAAGATGTACAAGTTAGTGGATTCACGTCATTTCTAAATTAGTTTCTTTAGAAAACAAACATCTTCAGTACCAAACACTGTACTGTGTGAAATAAGTTAATTCGGTTCTAGGAATCAGTTTCCTTTCTACGAAGATGGTTGAGTGCAGCAAGTTCAAACTTTCCTTGTTTATGTAATCTGAAAAGATGCACAACTTAGTAGATTGGCCTCATTTTAAAGTAGTTTGTTTACAAAACAAACATCTTCATTACCGAACACTATACTATTTGAAATGAGCTAGTTCGGTTCTAGGAATTACTTGCTTTCCTACGAAAAAGGTTGAGTGCAGCAAGTTCACCCTTTCCTAGTTTTTGAAATCTAACAAGATGTACAAGTTAGTGCATTCGCCTCATTTCTTAAGTATTTTCTTTAGAAAAGAAACATCTTCAGTACTGAACACTGTACTGTGTGAAATAAGGTAAATCGGTTCTAGGAATCAGTGTAATTTCTACGAAGATGGTTGAGTGCAGCAAGTTCAAACTTTCCTTGTTAATGTAATCTCAAAAGTTGCACAACTTAGTAGATTGGCCTCATTTCTAAAGTAGTTTGTTTACAAAACAAACATCTTCATGACCGAACACTATACTATGTGAAATGAGCCAGTATGGTTCTAGGAATCACTTGCTTTCCTACGAAGAAGGTTGAGTGCAGCAAGTTCAAAGTTTCCTCGTTTGTGTAATCTAACAAGATGTACAAGTTAGTGGATTCGCGTCGTTTTTAAAGTGGTTTCTTTAGAAAACAAACATCTTCAGTACTGAACACTGTACTGTGTGAAATAAGTTAATTCTTTTCTAGGAATCAGTTTCCTTTCTACGAAGATGGTTGAGTGCCGCAAGTTCAAACTTTCTTTGTTAATGTAATCTAAAAAGATGGCCACGTTAGCAGATTCACCTCCTTTGTAAAATAGTTTGTTGAGAAAATTAACATCTTTATTGCCGAACATTGTACTGTGTGAAATAAGCTCATTCGGTTCTAGGAATGACTTGCTTTCCTACAAAGAGGGTTGAGTGCAGCAAGTTCAAACTTTCCTTGTTAATGTAATCTAAAAAGATGCACAACTCAGTAGATTGGCCTCATTTCTAAAGCAGTTTCTTTAGAAAAGAAACATCTTCAGTACCGAACACTGTACAGTGTGAAATAAGTTAATTCGCTTCTAAGAATCAGTTTAATTTCTACGAAGAAGGTTGAGTGCAGCAAGTTCAAACTTTCCTTATTAATGTAATCTAAAAAGATGTCCAAGTTAGAAGATTCGCCTCATTTGTAAAGTACTTTGTTGAGAAAACAAACATATTCTTTGGCAAACATTGTACTGTGTGAAATAATCTCATTCGGTTCTAGGAATCAGTTGCGTTCCTACCAAGAAAGTTGAGTGCAGCAAGTTCAAACTTTCCTTGTTAATGTAATCTAAAAAGATGCACTAGTTAGTAGATTGGCCTCATTTCTAAAGTTGTTTGTTTACAAAACAAACATCTTCATTACTGAACTCTGTACTATGTGAAATAGGCTAGTTACATTCTAGGAATCACTTGCTTTCATACGAAGAAGGTTGAGTACAGCAAGTTCAAACGTTCCTAGTTTGTGTAATCTAACAAGATGTACAACTTAGTGCATTTGCCTCATTTCTAAAGTAGTTTCTTTAGAAAAGGAACATCTTCAGTACCGAACACTGTACTGTGTGACATAAGGTAATTCGGTTATAGGAATCAGTTTAATTTCTACGAAGATGGTTGAGTGCAGCAAGTTCAAACTTTCCTTGTTAATGTAATCTAAAAAGATGGCCAACTTAGTAGATTCGCCTCATTTGTAAAGTAGATGGTTGAGAAAACATACATCTTCATTGCCAAACATTGTACTGTGTTAAATAAGTTCATTCGGTTCTAGGAATCAGTTGCTTTCCTACAAAGAAGGTTCAGTGCAGCAAGTTCAAACTTTCCTTGTTAATGTAATCTGAAAAGATGCACAACTCAGTAGATTGGTCTCATTTCTAAAGTAGTTTGTTTAGAAAACAAACATCTTCATTACCGAATACTGTACTATGTGAAATGAGCTGGTTCGATTCTAGGAATCACATGCTTTCCTACGAAGAAGGTTGAGTGCAGCAAGTTCAAACGTTCCATAATTGTGTAAACTAACAAGATGTACAAGTCAGTGGTTTCGAGTCGTTTCTAAAGTGGTTTCTTTAGAAAACAAACATCTTCAGTACTGAGCACTGTACTGTGTGAAATAAGTTAATTCGGTTCTAGGAATCAGTTTTCTTTCTACGAAGATGGTTGAGTGCAGCAAGTTCAAACTTTCCTTGTTAATGTAATCTAAAAAGATGGCCAAGTTAGCAGATTCACCTCATTTGTAATGTAGTTTGTTGAGAAAACTAACATCTTTATTGCCGAACATTGTACTGTGGTAAATAACCTCATTCGGTTCTAGGAATCACTTGCTTTCCTACAAAGAAGGTTGAGTGCAGCAAGATCAAACTCTCCTTGTTAATGTAATCTGAAAAGGTGCACAACTCAGTAGATTGGTCTCATTTCTAAAGTAGTTTGTTTAGAAAACAAACATCTTCATTACCGAATACTGTACTATGTGAAATGAGCTGGTTCGATTCTAGGAATCACATGCTTTCCTACGAAGAAGGTTGAGTGCAGCAAGTTCAAACTTTCCATAATTGTGTAAACTAACAAGATGTACAAGTTAGTGGTTTCGAGTCGTTTCTAAAGTGGTTTCTTTAGAAAACAAACATCTTCAGTACTGAGCACTGTACTGTGTGAAATAAGTTAATTCGGTTCTAGGAATCAGTTTTCTTTCTACGAAGATGGTTGAGTGCAGCAAGTTCAAACTTTCCTTGTTAATGTAATCTAAAAAGATGGCCAAGTTAGCAGATTCACCTCATTTGTAATGTAGTTTGTTGAGAAAACTGACATCTTTATTGCCGAACATTGTACTGTGGTAAATAACCTCATTCGGTTCTAGGAATCACTTGCTTTCCTACAAAGAAGGTTGAGTGCAGCAAGATCAAACTCTCCTTGTTAATGTAATCTAAAAAGACGCACAACTTAATAGATTGGCCTCATGTCTAAAGTAGTTTCTTTAGAAAAGAAACATCTTCACTACCGAACACTGTACTGTGTGAAATGAGTTAATTCGCTTCTAGGAATCAGTTTGATTTCTACAAAGATGGTTGAGTTTAGCAAGTTCAAACTTTCCTTGTTAATGTGCTCTAAAAAGATGTCCAAGTTAGCAGAGTCAACTCATTTGTAAAATAGTTTGTTGAGAAAAATAACATCCTTACAGCCGAACATTGTACTGTGTGAAATGAGCTCATTCGGTTCTAGGAATCACTTGCTTTCCTACAAAGAAGGTTGAGTGCAGCAAGTTCAAACTTACCTTGTTAATGTAATCTAAAAAGATGCACAACTTAGTAGATTGGCCTCATTTCTAAAGTAGTTTCTTTAGAAAAGAAACATCTTCAGTTCCGAACACTGTACTGTGTGAAATAAGCTAGTTCCGTTCTAGGAATCACTTGCTTTCCTACGATGAAGGTTGAGTGCAGCAAGTTCAAACTTTCTTAGTTTGTGTAATCTAACAAGATGTACAAGTTAGTGGATGTGCCTCATTTCTAAAGTAGTTTCTTTAGAAAAGAAACATCTTCAGTACCGAACACTGTACTGTGTGAAATAAGTGAATTCGCTTCTAGGAATCAGTTTAATTTCTAAGAAGATGGTTGAGTGCAGCAAGTTCAAACTTCCCTTGTTAATGTAATCTAAAAAGATGCACAACTTAGTAGATTGGCCTCATTTCTAAAGCAGTTTGTTTACAAAACAAACATCTTCATTAACGAACACTATACTATGTGAAATGAGCTATTTCGGTTCTAGGAATCACTTGCTTTCCTACGAAGAAGGATTAGTGCAGCAAGTTCAAACTTTCCTCGTTTGTGTAATCTAACAAGATGTACAAGTTACTGGATTCGCGTCATTTCTAAATTAGTTTCTTTAGAAAACAAACGTCTTCAGTTCCGAAAGTAGAGAGCTGCGAGGTGCCGCGCCTTAAAGATGGCGCTGGCTTCCGCCTTCCGTCTTCCTGATGGCGAGTGCTCTCCTGGATAAACAAGTCCTTATTTGGAGGGGGAATCCCGGGAAAAGAGCCGGGCATGGTGGCACATGCCTTTCATCCCAGCACATGGGAGGCAGAGCAAGACTTCCACAAGTTCAAAGCCAGCCTGGTCTACATAGTGAGTTCCAGGGCAGCCAGGACTACACAGTGAGAAGACCTTGGATTATGGGGACGTATGAACATCATTGTAATTGATAAAAACTATGGGGACCTTTAAATTTGCATGAATGCATTACATTTTACATCATATACGGTTATCAGTTTACGGGGGCGAGGGACAAAATGTGGTGGTTTGATTCAGGTGTCCCCCATAAACTTCAAGTGTTCTAAATGCTAGGTTCCCAGCTGATGGCAATTTGGGAATTAACACCTCCTGGAGGCAGAGTATGTTCCCAGCTGATGGCAATTTGGGAATTAACACCTCCTGGAGGCAGAGTATGTTCCCAGCTGATGGCAATTTGGGAATTCACACCTCCTGGAGGCAGTATTGTTGGGGCGGGCTTATGGGTATTATAACCAGCTTCCCCTTGCCAGTGTTTTGAGCAATGCTAGCCTCACAGCCGCCGTGGCTCAGTTAACTCAAAATATATAAATTATACTAGGGCTGCAAATTTATCCAGATTTTTGTCTAGTTTTCTATTACAGAATTGGT
Source organism: Orientallactaga sibirica (assembly GCA_036365145.1). Lineage (NCBI taxonomy): Eukaryota > Metazoa > Chordata > Mammalia > Rodentia > Dipodidae > Orientallactaga > Orientallactaga sibirica. Next base: position 10,650 of record JAEOAD010002060.1, on the reverse strand, counting down.
CGCTTGAATTTGAAGATACCTTAAAAGAACTGAGACTGGCAGTAGTTAATGTGAATTCTGCCTGCATGGACCTCTCCTTTGCCTCTGGATTGTCATCTTGGCTGATCTCCGCTATGAATCATCTGAAGGAATGGGCGGGTTTGGGTGCTCTTTAGCAGGCCTTCTGTTACTGGTCTCTCTGGTTTGCTTGTGATGTCTGTGTAAAATCAGGGTCACGCAATGACGGGATGCAGCTATGATCATTCAAGCCTTTACTGCCATAGAGGCTGCACAGTCCCCTAAGTCTGGCTGGCTACAACTAAAAGTTAATCTTCTTTCTGCTCAGGTTGCGAGGCTAAGCACTGCACTCTGGGTTAGCCCTAAAACTCAGAGAGAAGAGCATGTTTGATTGCATGCAGGTTGATGCCCCAGATCCCGCCTCTGAGAAAAAGGCATCAGGGTTGCAAAAATACGCATCATCAGAGATCAGACTTCTACTCTTACCTGGGGCTTGTTTTAAAACATAAAAAGGGGAACTGTAGAGAGCTGCGAGGTGCCGCGCCTTAAAGATGGCGCTGGCTTCCGCCTTCCGCCTTCCCGATGGCGAGTGCTCTCCTGGATAAACAAGTCCTTATTTGGCTTGGGCCATGATCTAGGCTTGCTTCTGCATATGTGGACGTATCTGCATTCACCACGTGGCTTACCAGGGTTGGCTGTTCAAAGGCTTCTTAAGCTTTGGGCGGGCTTGTCCCCGGGTCAGTCAGTCAGTGAGTCAGTGGTGAGTGAGTGAGTGAGGGAGTGAGTGAGTGAGTGGTGAGTGAGTCAGTGAGTGAGTGAGTGAGTGAGTCAGTCAGTGAGTGAGTGAGTCGGTCAGTGAGTCAGTGAGTCAGTGAGTGAGTGAGTGAGTGAGTCAGTGAGTCAGAGTCAGTCAGTCAGTCAGTCAGTCAGTCAGTCAGAAAGATTGGTCAAGGTTCCTGAATAAACTGCTTCAAGAAGAGTCTGAGCATTGCGTCTTCCTTGCTGGTCGAGGCGGACGGGACAACCGAACACTGTAATGTGTGAAATAAGTTAATTGGGTTCTAGGAATCAGTTTCCTTTCCTGAAGATGGTTGAGTGCAGCAAGTTCAAACTTTCCTTGTTATGTAATCTAAAAAGATGGCCAAGTTAGCAGAGTCACCTCATTTGTAAAATAGTTTGTTGAGAAAATTAACATCTTTATTGACAAACATTGTACTAGCGAAATAAGCTCATTCGGTTCTAGGAATCACTTGCTTTCCTACAAAGAAGGTTGAGTGCAGCAAGTTGAAACTTTCCTTGTTAATGTAATCTAAAAACATGCACAACTTAGTAGATTGGCCTCATTTCTAAAGTAGTTTCTTTACAAAAGAAACATCTTCAGTACCGAACACTGTACAGTGTGAAATAAGTCAGTTCGCTTCTAGGAATCAGTTTAATTTCTACGAAGAGGGTTGAGTGCAGCAAGTTCAAACTTTCCTTGTTAATGTAATCTAAAAAGATGGCCAAATTAGAAGATTCGCCTCATTTGTAAAGTACTTTGTTGAGAAAACAAACATCTTCATTACCGAACACTGTACTATGTGAAATAAGCTGGTTCCGTTCTAGGAATCACTTGCTTTCCTATGAAGAAGGTTGAGTGTAGCAAGTTCAAACTTTCCTAGTTTGTGTAATCTAAGAAGATGTACAAGTTAGTGGATTCGCCTCATTTCAAAAGTAGTTTCTTTAGAAAAGAAACATCTTCAGTAGTGAACACTGTACTGTGTGAAATAAGTGAATTAAGTTCTAGGAATCAGTTTAATTTCTACAAAGATGGTTGAGTGCAGCAAATTCAAACTTTCCTTGTTAATGTAATCTAAAAATATGGCCAAGTTAGTAGATTCGCCTCATTTGTAAAGTATTTTGTTGAGAAAACAAACATCTTCATTGCCAAACATTGTACTGTGTGAAATAAGCTCATTCGGATCTAGAATCATTTGCTTTCCTACAAAGAAGGTTGAGTGCAGCAAGTTCAAACTTTCCTTGTAAATGTAATCTGAAAAGTTGCACAACTTAGTAGATTGGCCTCATTTCCAAAGCAGTTTGTTTACAAAACGAACATCTTCATTACCGAACACTATACTATGTGAAATGAGGTAGTTCGGTTCTAGGAATCACTTGCTTTCCTACGAAGAAGGTTGAGTGCAGCAAGTTCAAACTTTCCTCGTTTGTGTAATCTAACAAGATGTACAAGTTAGTGGAATCGCGTCATTTCTAAAGTGGTTTCCTTATAAAACAAATATCTTCAGTAGTGAACACTGTACTGTGTGAAATAAGTTAATTCTGTTCTAGGAATCAGTTTCCTTTCTACGAAGATGGTTGAGTGCAGCAAGTTCAAACATTCCTTGTTAATGTAATCTAAAAAGATGGCCAAGTTAGCAGAGTCACCTCATTTGTAAAGTAGTTTGTTGAGAAAATTAACATCTTTATATCCGAACATTGTACTGTGTGAAATAAGCTCATTCGGTTCTAGGAATCACTTGGTTTCCTACAAAGAAGGTTGAGTGCAGCAAATTCAAACTTTCCTTCTTAATGTAATCTAAAAAGATGCACAAGTTAGTAGATTGGCCTCATTTCTAAAGTAGTTTCTTTAGAAAAGAAACATCTTCAGTGCCAACACTGTACTGTGTGAAATAAGTTAATTCGGTTCTAGGAATAAGTTTAATTTCTACAAAGAAGGTTGAGTGCAGCAAGTTCAAACTTTCCTTGTTAATGTAACCTAAAAAGATGGCCAAGTTAGAAGATTCACCTCATTTGTAAAGTACTTTGTTGAGAAAACAAACATCTTCATTGCAAACATTGTACTGTGTGAAATAAGCTCATTCGGTTCTAGGAATCAGTTGCTTTCCTACAAAGAAGGTTGAGTGCAGCAAGTTCAAACTTTCCTTGTTAATGTAATCTAAAAAGATGCACAAGTTAGTACATTGGCCTCATTTCTAATGTAGTTTGTTGAGAAAACAAACATCTTCATTACCGAAAACTGTACTATGTGAAATAAGCTAGTTCCGTTCTAGGAATCACTTGCTTTCCTATGAAGAAGGTTGAGTGCAGCAAGTTCAAACTTTCCTAGTTTGTGTAATCTATCAAGATGTACAAGTTAGTGGATTCGCCTCATTTCTAAAGTAGTTTCTTTAGAAAAGAAACATCTTCAGTACCGAACACTGTACTGTGTGAAATACGTGAATTCGCTTCTAGGAATCCGTTTAATTTCTACGAAGATGGTTGAGTCCAGCAACTTCAAACTTTCCTTGTTAATGTAATCTAAAAAGATGGCCAAGTTAGTATTTCGCCTCATTTGTAAAGTATTTTGTTGAGAAAACAAACATCTTCATTGCCAAACATTGTACTGTGTGAAATAAGCTCATTCAGATCTAGGAATCATTTGCTTTCCTACAAAGAAGGTTGAGTGCAGCAAGTTCAAACTTTCCTTGTTAATGTAATCTGAAAAGTTGCACAACTTAGTAGATTGGCCTCATTTCTAAAGTAGTTTGTGTACAAAACAAACATCATCATTACCGAACACTATAGTATGTGAAATGAGGTAGTTCGGTTCTAGGAATCACTTGCTTTCCTACGAAGAAGGTTGTGTGCAGCAAGTTCAGACTTTCCTTGTTAATGTAATCTAAAAAGATGGCCAAGTTAGAAGATTCGCCTCATTTGTAAAGTACTTTGTTGAGAAAACAAACATCTTCATTGCCGAACATTGGACTGTAAAATAAGCTCATTCGGTTCTAGGAATCAGTTGCTTTCCTACAAAGAAGGTTGAGTGCAGCAAGTTCAAACTTTCCTTGTTAATGTAATCTGAAAAGATGCACAACTTAGTAGATTGGCCTCATTTCTAAAGTAGTTCATTTAGAAAACAAACATCTTCATTAAGAACACTGTACTATGTGAAATAAGCTAGTTCCGTTGTAGGAATCACTTGGTTTCCTACGAAGAAGGTTGAGTGCAGCAAGGTCAAACTTTCCTAGTTTGTGTAATCTAACAAGATTTACAAGTTAGTGGATTCGCCTCAGTTCTAAAGTAGTTTCTTTAGAAAAGAAACATCTTCAGTACCGAACATTGTACTGTGTGAAATAAGTGAATTGGCTTCTAGGAATCAGTTTAATTTGTACGAAGATGGTTGAGTGCAGCAAGTTCAAACTTTCCTTGTTAATGTAATCTAAAAAGATGCACAACTTAGTAGATTGGCCTCATTTCTAAAGTAGTTAGTTTAGAAAACAAACATTTTCATTACCGAACACTGTACTATGTGAAATGAGCTAGTTCGTTTCTCGGAATCACTTGCTTTCCTACAAAGAAGGTTGCGTGCAGCAAGTGCAAACTTTCCTAGGTTGTGTAATCCAACAAGATGTATAAGTTAGTGGATTCGCTTCATTTCTAAAGTAGTTTCTTTAGAAAAGAAACATCTTCAGTACCGAACACTGTACTGTGTGAAATAAGTGAATTCGCTTCTAGGAATCAGTTTAATTTCTACGAAGATGGTTGAGTGCAGCAAGTTCAAACTTTCCTTGTTAATGTAATCTAAAAAGATGGCCAAGTTAGTGGATTCGCCTCATTTGTAAAGTAGTTTGTTGAGAAAATTAACATCTTTATTGCCGAACATTGTACTGTGTGAAATAAGCTCATTCGGTTCTAGGAATCACTTGCTTTCCTAAAAAGAAGGTTGAGTGCAGCAAGTTCAAACTTTCCTTGTTAATGTAATCTGAAAAGTTGCACAACTTAGTACATTGGCCTCATTTCTAAAGTAGTTTCTTTAGAAAAGAAACATCTTCAGTACCGAACACTGTAGTGTGTGAAATGAGTTAATTCACTTCTAGGAATCAGTTTAATTTCTAAGAAGATGGTTGAGTGCAGCAAGTTCAAACTTTCCTAGTTTGTGTAATCTAAAAAGGTGTACAAGTTAGTGGATTCGCATCATTTCTAAATTAGTTTCTTTAGAAAACAAGCATCTTCAGTACCGAACACTGTACTGTGTGAAATAAGTTAATTCAGTTCTAGGAATCAGTTTCCTTTCCACGAAGATGGTTTAGTTCAGCAAGTTCAAACTTTCCTTCTTAATGTAATCTAAAAAGATGTCCAAGTTAGTAGATTCGCCTCATTTCTAAAGTAGTTTCTTGAGAAAATAAACCTAAATTGCCAAACTTTTTACTGTGTGAAATGAGCTAATTCGGTTATAGGAATCAGTTAACTTTCTACGAAGATGGTTGAGTTTAGCACATTCAACCTTTGCTTGTTAATGTGCTCTAAAAAGATGTCCAAGATAGTAGATTTGCCTCATTGGTAAAGTAGTTTGTTGAGAAAACAAACATCTTCATTGCCAAACATTGTACTGTGTGAAAAAAGCTAATTTAGTTCTAGAATTCATTTGCTTTCCTACAAGGAAGGTTGAGTGCAGCCAGTTCAAACTTTCCTTGTTAATGTAATCTAAAAAGATGCACAAATTAGTAGATTGGCCTCATTTCTAAAGTAGTTTGTTTACAAAACAAACATCTTCATTGCCGAACACTATACTATGTGAAATGAGCTAGTTCGGTTCTAGGAATCACTTACTTTCCTAGGAAGAAGGTTGAGTGCAGCAAGTTCAAACTTTCCTCGTTTGTGTAACCTAGCAAGCTGTACAAGTTAGTGGATTCGTGTCGTTTCTAAAGTGGTTTCTTTAGAAAACAAACATCTTCAGTACTGAGCACTGTACTGTGTGAAATAAGTTAATTTGGTTCTAGGAATCAGTTTCCTTTCTACGAAGATGGTTGAGTTTAGCAAGTTCAAACTTTTCTTGTTAATGTGCTCTAAAAGATGTCCAAGTTAGTAGATTTGCCTAATTGGTAAAGTAGTTTGTTGAGAAAAAAACATCTTCATTGCCCAAACATTGTACTTTGAAGAAAGCTAATTTAGTTCGAGAATTCAGTTGCTTTCCTACAAAGAAGGTTGAGTGCAGCCAGTTCAAACTTTCCTTGTTAATGTAGACTAAAAAGATGCACAACTTAGTAGATTGGCCTCATTTCTAATGTAGTTTCTTTAGAAAAGAAACATCTTCAGTACCGAACACTGTACCGTTTCAAATAAGTTAATTCGCTTATAGGAATCAGTTTAATTTCTACGAAGAAGGTTGAGTGCAGCAAGTTAACACTTTCCTTGTTAATGTAATCTAAAGAGATGGCCAAGTTAAAAGATTCGCCTCATTTGTAAAGTACTTTGTTGAGGAAACAAACATCTTCATTGCCGAACATTGGACTGTGTGAAATAAGCTCATTCGGTTCTAGGAATCAGTTGCTTTCCTACAGAGAAAGTTGAGTGCAGCAAGTTCAAACTTTCCTTGTTAATGTAATCTAAAAACATGCACAACGTAGTAGATTGGCCTCATTTCTAAAGTAGTTTTTTTAGAAAACAAACATCTTCATTACCAAATACTATACTACGTGAAATAAGCTACTTCCGTTCTAGGAATCACTTGCTTTCCTACGAAGAAGGTTGAGTGCAGCAAGTTCAAACGTTCCTAGTTTGTGTAATCTAACAAGATGTAGAAGTTAGTGGATTAGCCTCATTTCTAAAGTAGTTTCTTTAGAAAACAAACATCTACAGTGCTGAACACTGTACTGTGTGAAATAAGTTAATTCAGTTCTAGGAATCAGATTCCTTTCTACGAAGATGGTTGAGTGCAGCAAGTTCAAACTTTCCTTGTTAATGTAATCTAAAAAGATGGCCAAGTTAGTAGATTCACCTTTTTTGTAAAGTAGTTTGTTGAGAAAACAAACATCTTCATTGCCGAACATTGTACTGTGTGAAATAAGCTCATTCGGTTCTAGGAATCAGTTGCTTTCCTACAAAGAAGGTTGAGTGCAGCAAGTTCAAACTTTCCTTGGTAATGTAATCTGAAAAGATGCACCACTTAGTAGATTGGCCTCATTTCTAAAGTAGTTTGTTTAGAAAACAAACATCTTCATTACCGAACACTGTACTATGTGAAATGAGCTAGTTTCGATTCTAGGAATCACTTGCTCTCCTACAAAGAAGGTTGAGTGCAGCAAGTACAAATTTTCCTAGTTTGTGTAATCTAACAAGATGTACAAGTTAGTTGATTCGCCTCATTTCTAACGTAGTTTCTTTTGAAAACAAACATCTTCAGTTGCCGAACACTGTACTGTGTGAAATAATTGAATTAAGCTTCTAGGAATCAGTTTAATTTCTACCAAGATGGTTGAGTGCAGCAAGTTCAAACTTGACTTGTTAATGTAATCTAAAAAGGTGGCCAAGTTAGTAGATTCGCCTCATTTGTAAAGTAGTTTGTTGAGAAAACAAACACCTTCATTGCCGAACATTGTACTGTGTGAACAAAGCTAATTTAGTTCTAGAATTCAGTTGCTTTCCTACAAAGAAGGTTGAGTGCAGCCAGTTCAAACTTTCCTTGTTAATGTAACCTAAAAAGATGCACAACTTAGTAGATTGTCCTCATTTCTAAAGTAGTTTCTTTAGAAAAGAAACATCTTCAGTACCGAACACTGTACTGTGTGAAATGAGTTAATTCACTTCTAGGAATCAGTTTAATTTCTGCGAAGATGGTTGAGTGCAGCAAGTTCAAACTTTCCTAGTTTGTGTAATCTAACAAGATGTACAAGTTAGTGGATTCGCGTCATTTCTAAATTAGTTTCTTTAGAAAACAAACATGTTCAATACCGAACACTGTACTGTGTGAAATAAGTTAATTCGGTTCTAGGAATCAGTTTCCTTTCCACGAAGATGGTAGAATTTAGCAAGTTCAAACTTTCCTTATTAATGTAATCTAAAAAGATGTCCAAGTTTGTAGACTCGCCTCATTTCTAAAGTAGTTTCTTTAGAAAACAAACCTAAATTGCCAAACCTTGTACTGTGTGAAATGAACTAATTCGGTTCTAGGAATCAGTTTACTTTCTACGAAGATGGTTGAGTTTAGCAAGTTCAAACTTTCCTTGTTAATGTGCTCTAAAAGATATACAAGTTAGTAGATTTGCCTCATTGGTAAAGTAGTTTGTTGAGAAAACAAACATCTTCATTGCCGAACATTGTACTGTGTGAAAAAAGCTAATTTAGTTCTAGAATTCAGTTGCTTTCCTACAAAGAAGGTTGAGTGCAGCAAGTTCAAACTTTCCTAGTTAATGTAATCTAAAAAGATGCACAACGTAGTAGATTGGCCTCATTTCTAAAGTAGTTTCTTTAGAAAAGAAACATCTTCAGTACCGAACATTGTAATGTGTTTAATAAGTTAATTCACTTCTAGGAATCAGTTTAATTACTACAAGAAGGTTGAGTGCAGCAAGTTCAAACGTTCCTAGTTTGTGTAATCTAACAAGATGTACAAGTTAGTGGATTCGCCTCATTTCTAAAGTAGTTTCTTGAGAAAACAAACATCTTCATTGCCGAACATTGTACTGTGTGAAATAAGCTAATTCGGTTCTAGGAATCACTTGCTTTCCTACAAAGAAGGTTGAGTGCAGCAAGCTAAAACTTTCCTAGTTTGTGTAATCTAACAAGAGATACAAGTTAGTACATTTGCCTCATTTTCAAAGTAGTTTCTAGAGAAAATAAAGATCTTCATTGCCGAAAATTGTACTGTGTGAAATAAGCTAATTCGGTTCTAGGAATCAGTTTAATTTCCTACAAAAGAAGGTTGAGTGCAACAAGTTCAAACTTTCCTAGTTTGTGTAATCTAACAAGATGTACAAGTTAGTAGATTCACCTCATTTCTAAAATTAGTTTGTTGAGAAAACAAACATCTTCATTGCCGAACATTGTACTGTGTGAAATAAGCTAATTTGGTTCTAGGAATCAGTTGCTTTCCTACAAAGAAGGTTGAGTGCAGCAAGTTCAAACTTTCCTTGTTACTGTAATCTAACAAGATGTACAAGTTAGTAGATTAAGCCTCATTTCTAAAGTAGTTTGTTTAGAAAACAAACATCTTCATTACCGAACACTGTACTATGTGAAATGAGGCTAGTTCGGTTCTAGGAATCACTTGCTTTCCTACAAAGAAGGTTGAGTGCAGCAAGTTCAAACTTTCCTAGTTTGTGTAATCTAACAAGATGTATAAGTTATTGGATTCGCCTCATTTCTAAAAAGTAGTTTTCTTTAGAAAACAAACATCTTCAGTACTAACACTGTACTGTGTGAAATAAGATAATTCGGTTCTAGGAATCAGTTTCATTTCTACAAAGAAGATGGTTGAGTTTACAAGTTCAAACTTTCCTTGTTAATGTAATCTAAAAAGATGTCCAAGTTAGTAGATTGTCTCATTTCAAAAGTAGTTTGTGAGAAACAAACATCTTCATTGCCAAACATTGTACTGTGTGAAATAAGCTAATTGGTTCTAGGAATCAGTTTACTTTCTCAAAGATGGTTGAGTGCAGCAAGTTCAAAATTTCCTTGTTAATCTAACAAGATGTACAAGTTAGTAGATTTGCCTAATTTCTAAAGTAGTTTGTTGAGAAAACAAACATCTTCATTGCCGAACATTGTACTGTGTGTGAAATAAAGTTAGTCGGTTCTAGGAATCAGTTGCTTTCCTACAAAGAAGGTTGAGTGCAGCAAGTTCAAACTTTCCTTGTTTGTGTAATCTAAAAAGATGTACAAGTTAGTAGATTCGCCTCATTTCTAAAGTAGTTTCTTTAGAAAACAAACATCTTCATTACCGAACACTGTACTGTGTGAAATAAGCTAATTCGGTTCTAGGAATCACTTGCTTTCCTACAAAGAAGGTTGAGTGCAACAAGTTTCAAACTTTCCTATTTGTGTAATCTAACAAGATGTACAAGTTAGTAGATTTAACCATTTCTAAAGTAGTTTCTTGAGAAAACAAACATCTTCATTACTGAACATTGTACTGTGTGAAAAAAGCTAATTTAGTTCTAGGAATCAGTTTCCTTTCTACAAAGATGGTTGAGTGCAGCAAGTTCAAACTTTCCTTGTTAATGTAATCTAAAAAGATGTACAAATTAGCAGATTCACCTCATTTCTAAAGTACTTTGTTGAGAAAACAAACATCTTCATTGCAGAACATTGTACTGTGAAATAAGCTAATTCGGTTCTATTAATCAGTTGCTTTCCTACAAAGAAGGTTGAGTGCAGCAAGTTCAAACTTTCCTAGTTTGTGTAATCTAACAAGATGCACAAGTTAGTAGATTGGCCTCATTTTCAAAGTAGTTTCTTTAGAAAACAAATATCTTAATTACGAACACTGTACTATGTGAAATAAGCTAATTCATTCTAGAATCACTTGCTTTCCTACAAGAAGGTTGAGTGCATAAGTTCAAACTTTCCGAGTTTGTGTAAGCCAACAAGATGTACAAGTTGGTGGATTCACTCATTTTCTAAATTAGATTCTTTAGAAAAGAAACATCTTCATTGCTAACACTGTACTCTACTAAGTGAATTCGCCCCTAGGAAACAGTTTAATTTCTACAAAGATGGTTGAGTGCAGCAAGTTCAAACTTTCCTTGTTAATGTAATCTAAAAAAGATGGCCAAGTTCGCAGAGTCACCTCATTTGTAAAATAGTTTGGTGAGAAAAATTAATATCTTTATAGCCTAACATTGTACTGTGTGAAATAAGCTCATTAGGTTCTAGGAATCAGTTGCTTTCCTATAA
>JAEOAD010000301.1:0-35647 GCA_036365145.1 Orientallactaga sibirica | reverse complement strand
AAAAAGAGATTGAAGAGGGCTGGAGAGAAGGCTTAGCGGTTAAGGCGTATGCCTGAAAAGCCTTAAGGACCCCATGTCGATTTTGTTTATTTATTTTTTTTCTTATTTTTTAAAAAATAGTTTGTTTGCCAGCAGAGGGGGAGAGGATGGGTGTGTGAGGGCTTCTAGTCACTGCAAACAAACAACACATACATGCCACTTTGTGCATCTGGCTTTATGTAGATACTGGGCAAGCGCTTTAATGGCTGAGCCAGCTCTCCAGTCTAAAAATCACTTTTGAACTAAGTTTGAATTAAATATTCTAAGACTGGAGAGCTGGCTCAGTGGTTAAAAGTGCTTTCTTACAAAGCCTGACAGACCATGTTTCAAATCCCCAGTACCCACTTAAAAGCCAAATTTAAGCTGCACAAAGGGACACATGCATCTTAAATTCCTTTGCAGCAACAAGAGGCAAGAATGACACCCATTCTTGTTTCCTGCTTGCTAATAAATAAAAATTTTTAAAGTAAATTTAAAAAATCCATTTTCAATCAGTCACAACAATGCTTTTCAGAAATCTATGTTAAACATCTTAAAAATTCTGAGATTCTCAACTTCAGTGTAACTGGGAAGCCTGAATCACAGCTCTGATTACACAGCAGAGCAGCTCAGTAAGTTTGTTGTGGAGGTTGAATGTCAGTGAAAGAGGGAAGGTACAACGTCTTCCCAGGAATCAGTGCTCCTGACTTCTGCGAGCCTACCTCCATTTCACCATTTCTCTAAGAAAAGCTCTCCCCCACTTTTAAAAAAATGTTTATTTATTTATGAGAGAGAGAAGCAAACATAGAACGGGTGCACAATGGCCTCTAACCACTGTAAATGAACACCATACACATGCACCACCATATGCATCTGGTTTAGGTGGGTGCTGAGGAGTCGAACCTTGGTCCTTTGGCTTCACAGGCAAGTGTCTTAACCGCTAAGCCCTGGTTTTTTTTTTTATTGTTATGACTTTGGATGTTTCAAAATATTGAGGGGTTTTCCCAACAATTTTTCTGCCTGACACGCACCAAGATTTCAGGATGCCTCTTTAATAAGTAATCTTGTTCAAAGAGCAAAGCCTCCTTCCTTTCACTTGATTCAAACATCCACTGTCTAAAATAAAAATACAATTATAACCTCAATTTCTATCAGGAAATACTGGAAAATAACTACCACAGGCTCTCATCCACGACTTTTATCTCCAGGTTTTCCTCCTCGTGGAGTTTCTCCTTCCTCATTTCCCACCTCAACCTCTGCTCCCCTCCAGAAGGGGGAAAAAGAAAGAAAGAAAAATTCCACAGCTCGAGAACTCTGTACTTACAGCCAATTTACAGAAGAAAATAAGTACAAGCTTCCTCCTTCCAATCACCCCCCAGGCCCCAATTATTTCTTGTTCTCAGATCACTCTGGAAAAGTTAAGACAAATACTTTTAGTCTACTCTCCTTCCAGGAAGATGATGTGCTAATACGACTGCTTTCCCAAAACAAGTGGTGTCTCGATTAACATAATAATAATAACAAAAGATTCTGGGTTGAAGGTCCTAGGGGAAGAAGAAGAAAGGCTCTACAGGGATGGAAGTGCACCGCCCACCCACCTGGAGCAGCAGCCACTGCAGGTCCAGCGCATCCCAGGGAGCCGGGCTGCCCCTCCCCTCCCCCACTTGGGGACAGGACTGCTACCAATGAGCCCAGCGGGGGTGCAGGGTGGCTGGCGACCGCCCGCAGGGAAGCCGGCACCAAGGGGGAGGCCCAGACGGCTCTGGGGGCGTCGGGGATAGAACCGGAGGTGGTGGGCACCGGAGGCGGTGTGTGTGGGGGAGCCGACTGGTGGCGAGGGACCCTCCCCCACCAGAGGATCCCTGCATCAGCTCACCTCATGCCACCCAAGCCTTGGTCTTGCCTGCAACCAGAGCCATTGCTTTAGCATGCACACCAGCTAGGTGGCCTCGCCCGCACAAGCTGGGCTTCAAACTCCCTGACTTGCCCACCCCAACCCCACCACTGTCCTCCAATCTAACTGGGGGAATGTCAAAAGCCCCTTCCCACCTCCTCTCCTTTGGTGCCTCTTCTTTGAGCCAGAGTTGGACCCGGAAGAGAAGTTTGCCTTGTTTTTGTCTCAGCTGGTCTTGCCTTTGCTCAGGCTGCTGACACACTGTCAGGCATTGAATTTCTCCTGCTCTTGGCTTGTCTCTTCTGATGGAGGAGCCAGTTTCCAACCAAAGTTTCTGACCACTCCACTCACTCCCTTTCATCTCTATTAGGCTGCCACAGAAATTGTGTGATCCAGTGAGTGTTGACTGACAGTTTTCTTGGCATTCAAACAATAAAAATAAATACACAAGACAAGCCAAAGCAGTAATTTTGACTGCATACAGCATGTTGCCCAGCACCTATTGAAATAATATTCCATGAAACATAAGCACTGAAACATCTAATCCAAACATGAATTCCTGTAGTTATCCTGCTTAGACTACAAACTTAACCAATAAATAGACAGAGGCCAGTTGAAATGAGCAGAGTCCACAAAGAAAATTGGTCCATGAAGTGTCACAGGCCTGAGATTGTTTTTCAGAGATGCATAGAAGTCATACAAGAGGTGGCTGTGTCTGAGGTAAACTAATTCACTTGTGATCACAAAACATTTTACAGATGTCCACCTGCTCCTGTATCTTGATGAGAGTTTAAACAACAACGTGGATTTACTTGGATCTTGTGAGTCAACTAGATCCACTCTTTCCATTTTCCTAAGGGCTGCATTGAAATGGAAAATGATAATACCTACAAGACCTCTATAGTGCTGCCATTTCGGGGCTCTTTTGTAACACAAACAAAATTTCAAAATGGAAAATATAACCTTTTCCACCGTGTCTGTAGTTTCTCTACACAGTTTAAAAAATTGAAAGGTAGTATCTATTCCAGAATCAACAACAACTAGCAGGCATAATAATAATCATAAGGTCAAAAGTTAAAATGATATCAACTTATATATTCATTGAGCCAAGAACTGCTATAAGTACACACTCAAGTCTCATAACATTGTGAAGTAGAAACTATTAGCCCCATGCCATGGAGGAAGAAAATGAGACACAGTGAGATTAAAAGTTATTTAAGGTCACACAGCTAAAGACATGTGAATCTAGTATAGTAACAGAGACTGAGTATCCTGCTAGGCTCAGAAAGCAAAATCCATTAGATATTTACTCAGATGAACTACGTGTTTATGCATTTTTTTCTGATCCCTTCCCATTATCGTTTCCTTATTTTTTCTGTTCTTATCATTTCAAATTAACATTTCACTAGTAGATACTCAGGGAAGCTAAAGATACCACTAAATTGAGAGAACGTTCTTTAAGTTTCCTTAAGGAATAGGAAGACTTCTATTTTCCTTAAGTGTTTTTCTTCTCTCTTAATGCTCATTGCAGGGATTCTTATCATCTTTTACAGATCTGAAATCAGTTATTCACAGGTAGATGGTTCTGTAAGACCAAATTGGGAACTCCCCGGGCTCTGTCTCGGGAAAGGCGACACCCCAAATCACCCCAAGAAACGATCTTGATGCAAATTGCAAGAGGGATTTTTATTCCAGCGCTGGGGGCCCCCAGTCGTTCACCATGCAGGAGAAGACTGGGACCCCTAGTGCAGAACTAAGGCAGCTTTTATTGGGTTTAGACAAAGAAGAGGAAAATTCTTAACATGATTGGTTAACAGCTAGTAAGAAGGTACATGTAATAAGCTCATTGGTTATTTGGTTGCTGGGGCATTTTGAATATACTTTCTATATTAGGAGGGCCACAAGTATGTATAAACGTTTGCTGAGTTTCTTATGATTGGCTCATTTCAAGGATTATTTTGAATACTTATCAGTTTGGAGTTTTTCCAGCAACTGCAGAAGTGCTGTGTCAGCTCCTTCTGGAAATAGAAACTCAGGCCTGTGAATATTCTGAAAGCCTGTCATGGCGTTACTTTTTAGTTTTTGCTTTTCTTGTTTACATTCTCTTTGTCCTACACCTCTATCTATATACTTTTATATTACAATCCTTCCTTTTATGGTGCAAGCAGTTCACAGAAGCCAGATAAGCAGTTAGTTAGCTCATTTTTTGTTATCTCATTAGGCCAGAGTCACGTACCCAAAAAGCCTGGTTTTTTTTATTTAGGTTCATGCAGGAAGCAGGCTCTGAACCAGCAAGAAGGGTGATCTTCTACCTATTTGCTGGCAGAGAGCCAATTCTGGAATTTGAAGCATTTATGACTTTTTCCTTCCTTTCAGTTCATCCTGGTATTGCCATGGAAATTTAGCCCCACCCACTGAGGTATTTTGCATGGCCACAGTTGTTGCCAGCCACTCAGAAGAGGCGACAGACTGGCTCAACCGCAGCTATGTTGGCAGGGGCGGCCACTGCAGACCTAAACACCATGCTGCCACCCAGTGGTTTTTGCTGACTTTTCATATCATGCCAATTTGTATGATCTAAACCCCTTTTCTCTCTAGGCCCCTCATCTCTAGAGAGTTGGGTTTAGGAATCCACGCAGTGACCTTGAGGAGTTTGCCATAGGCAGTATTTGGGAAATACACAGCCCAGTCTCCTTTAGCTCTAGCCCATCTCCAAGGTTTTGATTTCTTTTACCCGATCCTCAGGAAAGCACCTTCTCTTCCAAGTCTGACCTGGAAATCACTATGCATTCTCACGGTGACATCAAACTCATGGCAATCCTCCTACCTCTGCCTCCCGATTGCTGGGATTAAAGGCGCACACCACCATGCCTGGCCCTCTTCTCCGCTTTCTTAAAGCAACCTTTAACAGAAGTGTCGGGAACCATTGGGCACTAGGTAACCAAAAGTGCCTCCATCTTGATCCATTGATCCATTGATCTGTTCGGGGAAGTCACAAGGTCTGCAGTTATCTATTAACCCATGCACAGAGATTGAGGAAGTCGTTATCTTATGGCTTTGGGGCTGGAGCCTTATCCTGTGGAACATCCTATAGCCTTGGGGCTGGGGTCTTATCCTGTTGAAACATAATTATAGAATACCTAAGCTACTTCCCTGTTCTGCTGTATAAAAGGCACCCTGGGATTAATAAAACTCGCAGCTTGATCAGAACTTTGTCTTGCTGTCGGTTCCTTGTGTCTCTTGTCCCTTTCATTTCAGGTTCTCTAGGGTCCTTGCTCCCGTTGAAGCCCCGCTGGCCGGGGCACAGAAGAATTAAGATAATGAGGCAGAGGGAGAAAATGAAGAGAGATTGAGATTTTTCTTGGTTTTTTTTTTTTTTTTTTTTTTGCTTTCTTTTCTAACCACTCTCTGAGTTTTATTTCAATAAAAAAATAAAATTTAGAGCTGGAGAGATGGCTTAGCAGTTAAACGCTTGCCTATGAAGCCTAAGGACCCCGGTTCGAGGCTTGATTCTCCAAGACCCACGTAAGCCAGTTGCACAAGGGGGTGCATGCATCTGGAGTTCGTTTGCAGTGGCTGGAGGCCCTGGCGCACCCATTCTCTCTCTCTCTCTCTCTCTCTCTCTCTACCTGCCTATTTCTGTATCTCTCTCTCTCAAATAAATAAATAAATAATAAAATATTTTTAAAAATAAAATAAAATGTAGCTGGGCGTGGTGGCATGCGCCTTTAATCCCAGCACTCGGGAGGCAGATGTAGGAGGATCGCCTTGAGTTCTGCATAGATCTACATAGATCGCCTGAGACTACATGGTTAATTCCAGGTCAGCCTGGGCCAGAGTGAGTCCATACCTCAAAAAAAACAAACAAACAAACAAACAAAAACAAACATAAAATAAAAAAATAAAATAAAATAAAATTCTTAAATTCCAACAGCTTGAAAGAGGTAGGAGGAAGAAATTCAAAAACATCAGGCATCTATATACGGTCTTATCTACTCCTGAATAATGGTATGGATTAAGTAGCAGAACATGTATTTTTCCTTATGAACTCCAAATTTCTGTGAAGCCTGATTCAAAAACACATATGCAAAACAAACAAACAAAAATCCCTAAAACCTGGAAGACAGCACTAAATGTGATATGGCTGGTCATCCATATTAGTCCAATATTTGTTTCAGACATTCAAGATAGAATCAGTATTTCATAAAACCTGTCCAAGCTGTGTCCAGAGGTTAGTCTTGTAGATAAAAATAATGAATAAGCCGGGCGTGGTGGCGCATGCCTTTAATCCCAGCACTCAGGAGGCAGAGGTAGGAGGATCGCCGAGAGTTCGAGGCCACCCTGAGACTACATAGTGAATTCCAGGTCAGCCTGGACCAGAGTGAGACCCTACTCGAAAAAAACCCCAAAAAAAAAAAAAATAAAGTTATATCAGAGAAAAACTTAGAGGAAACCACTATCTTTCTGCACACTTTGTTGTTTTAGTTTATCTGTTTTATTTTGAGACAAGGTCTTGCTTCTTTCTTTGACTGGTGTGATACTTGCTATGTAGCTCACACTGGTCTTGCTGAACTGTGGGCAGTCTCCCTGCCTCATCCTCCCTAGTGGTAGCTTTACAAACATGTATCACCTTGGTCACCATAGCTTTGGTTTCTCTAATTCTGGACTATTTCTTCACAGATTGAAGGGCAGGATGAAAAAATTTCAGGGAGAAAGCAATTACTTGCACTTGTGCTTTTAAAGCATATGTAATAAATACTAAAAAAATCTTTAATTTCAATCATACTTTTGAAGTTGTTAATGAATGTATTTCCTTATTACTTATTCTCTTTGTGTCTACTGAAAACAGATGCTTTCTACATTAAAAGGATCATTTTCTCAGAGCTGTGCACCTAGTTGGCACGTAGTGTTTGCTGTATTCTACTCTATAGCCACACTTCTTCATCATTTAAGATAGAGTTATTTCTCTAACTGGGTAATTAATAAAGATATTATTTTAAAGAAAATTAGAGAATTGACATATATAAGTGATTTGAAGAGAAATGGAAACTTATCCATTAAAATAGCCTTCATTGTACCCAAAGCAGATACAATAAACCAACACTATGAAATGACTATCATTTGTTTTCTTTTCAAAAAATAAATAATTTAGCTGGGCATGGTGGTGCTTGCCTTTAATCCTAGCACTCAGGAGGCAGAGGTAGGAGGATCACTGTGAGTTCAAGGCCACCCTGAGACTACAGAGTGAATTCCAGGTCAGCTGAACTAGTGTGAGACCCTACCTGGAAAAACAAAATAAATGAATGAATGAATAAATAAATAAATTATATGTTCTAATTTGCACATTATGAAGTTTTATTGACTGACACTATTATAATAAATCTAGGTAACATAAGCTTAAATGTACATCAAACATGTTTATAGAAATGGATATATTTGGGAAACTATGAAATCATTTCTTATCATGTTCTTGCTTACCATTTCAAGTTCAAATAATAGAAAAACAATTATATTGATTTCAATGAGAAAGTCAGATAAAAAGAAAAATTGAAAAAATAAAAAGTGTAATACAAGTAATGCAGATTAATGAACTGCTATACAAATGAGTGACAGTTGAAAAATACAACCTATAATCCTACTCCACTCATTTAATTAATGAGATATAATGAATGCCAAAACTTGTTTGGCTTGAGGGAGTAAATATATATAAACTAGAATGGCTATACTTTCATATTGATGGATTAATCATTAAGCGTTGTTTTTTGTGATGGTTTCTGTCTGTATACATACCCTAAATGGGGAAGTGAAGTTAGCCCCTCAACTTGCCCTCTCTCTAACATCAAGCCTAGAGTCAAGCACCACTAATCTGTTATTTCTTTTGAGATAATTTCTGTGTGTGAGAATCGAGTTATGGTAATATGTACCTTTGACTGACTTACCATTCTGTGCATTACTCTGACTAAACACAGATTATCATCATCGGGCTATGTTCTTTAATAGCTTTCTGATGTCATTAGTACACAGAAATGTCATGCATAAGGCAACGAAAGGCAGAACCTATGCATAGGTAGGAATGGAATAATTAGACCTATATTTAAAGATCCATAATAACAAATGGAGCCTAGGTTTTGTGTGTACATGTGAGTGTTGTATATCTCCTTAAATGATTACATACAGTGTGATCTTGATGTGTTTAGCATAGCACACTTAGTAAGGCACACAGCACAATGAACCCTCAATTCTTATACTTCAATATATATACCTCAATATATACCTCAATTTTTATACTTTTCCTTTCCAGGAAAAATATATGAACACCAGATCAAAATACACATATATTTTTTGTATTTGCAACTAGACATTAAAAGTTGACAGGGTAAAACTTGACCAGGTGGGGCTCATTGGTAGCTTCCCATAAATTTCCCTTCCTAGTGTCCATTGTTCCCAAGAAAACAGAGCAATATACTTCCATTAATGCCTTCCTCAAACATCACTTTGTAATGTAATTTGAGGAATGTTTTATTATTAATCACTATGTATTAATGTTGATTATTTAATTCTAGTAAAATATATTCCTTCATTTGGATTGTAGTTTTACATAGAATGCATGCATAGAGCTGGAGAGATGAGATGGCTCACAGTGAAGGCTCTTGCCTGCAAAGCCAAAGGGCCCAGGTTCAATTCCCAGACCCACATAAACCAGGTGCACAAGGTGGTGCATGCATCTGGAATTCATATGCAGTGGCTGGAGGCCCTGGCACGCCCATTCTCTTTCTCTCACTCTATCTGCCTATTTCTCTCTCTCCTCTCTCAAGTCAATAAATAAATAAAAAGAAAATATAGAATCATATTCATGAAAGGGCAACTGGGATTCGTTATGAAATTTTAATATCAACACGGTAAGACAGGAGTTTGCAAAAACAGAAGACGCATCTGACATAGAGGGTCTTTAATCTTAGGAAACAAGAGCGTTGGAAGAATCATGGAAGATGACTTCCTCTTCTTAGCCTAGGAAGCATTCTTCAAATGTGTAAAGCTCTTCAGTCCTTAATATCAAAAGCCTTGTCTATGACTTAGCTATCTCTAGCTATGTAGTTCTGAAAGTAGTCTTTAGTGCTCAGATCTATTTTCCTCCATTTTTCCCCTCAGGCAAGGATGGGGTTGTAGCAGACAGCTTCAGGTTCACTGAGAAGAAGCTGGCCTGCCTTCATAGGACCAAACACAGAGAGCGGCAAAGACGTCTGCTCAGCTCCCCTCTGGCAATATGCTTGTTTTTCTTAGGTGAGTAGCAGCTTTCTCCACTTAAGGACTAAATACCTCTTTATGGTGTAAATTATTCAGACTCATTTTAAAGTCTCAAGTCTCCCAAATGTATGTCCCTTAGTACTTTCTCCCAGGAAGTTTCTTTTGTATATCTTTGTATAACTTTTTAATATTGCCATTGAAAGTTGAAAATGTGTGCATGGTTTGAATTGAGTTTCTTCTAATGAGCATGCCAATAGAATTCTTTACAGTTTTCTGTAGTTCTGCATTTTAACAGCTACTGAAGTAGTAATATTTGTAGTGTACTCTTCCATCTACAACACCCTCTCGTGAATTTGATGTATGCTGTCTTCAACATTCTAATGAGGTAAATAGTGCAAATGTTAGCTCTTAGAAGATGACAAAACTGAAATCCAGAGGGTTATTGAATTACTCCCAAATTTAAATAGCAAGGAATGAAGTGAAAACTTTAACTCACATCTTCTGATTCTCTAAGCTTATCCTTTCTCGTACACCTTAGTTTACACACTAATCAATTTTGCTTACTGATTTGTGTTGGGGTTTTATTACTTTGAACACTTTTCTATCACTCCTAAAGTAGGCTTCCTATCCTGTATTTTAAAGCTGCCCTGCTTATATAATGATAATATCCTATTCTGTGCATATTTCTTAATTTAGGAAAGTCTAAACAAATGTAAAAGAATTTAGATTAAATATATTGATTAAATATAGGATACTATTTGGCACAATAGATTTCAGTGCAGTGATCAGATAAATATCCTTGGTGGTATAAATGAACTATCCTTAAGAACAAGATCCAACATTGTACTTATAATATCAATAGTATAGTATAGTATCAATAGGCTCCAGATTGTTAACAACCTACAGAGAGTACGCTAAGAAAAAGAGAATCCATACAGACATTTTTTTAAAGTAAGTACAGTTTGAAATAAACACACTTTAAAATGTAACACTCAGTGTATGCCTTCCAATTTAACCTAAAACAACAGCTTTATTGGTGGGTTTCTTTGAATTCTCACAATTTATTATGTTTTCTTATGCTGAAAGGAAAATAACAAAAGAACTTCAGGAATTCCTAGAGAGTATAATGGAAAATGGATTCTTTTGAATTGCTCTTCTGGGAATTATTTCACAGTTCTTTGATGGTCTGGCCAGTCAATTAATAGTTTGAAGAAAGTGACTTTAAGGCTTTGGAGCAGGAAAGAAGGGACATGAGTTAATGGAGGCATTGTTTTGTACTTGGAAATAGCATAAAATGGGGCTACAAGAAGGGAAAAAACCTGTAAGGTGTGGTCCTTGATTGTAAACAAACATCTACCCTTTTCAGAAAGCTTCCCTGGGGTTTTTTGTTTTGTTTTGTTTTAGTAAAGATCCCTGTGTACCTTACCATGAGACTGCCAGTGGTTTAAAGAGATTTGTCTCAAAATTTGTTTGCTTGTTTTTGATGCAATTTATGAAGTTGTTAAAAATATAGATTTAGAAGAAAAACTACAAAAAACTGCACATTTGAAAATTTTTCTTAATTGCAACAAATATTCAACATTTTTCTAATTTAAAAAAAAAAAAAGTTGCCTCCAAAGAGAAAGTGAGGTGGCTTACAAAGAAATTTTTTTAATTCAGTCACTGAAGCACAAGGACAAGTACATTGGAATAAAGGAGTAAGGGTCCATAGAGGATGCCAGTAGAGTTTCAAACCAAGGTTTCTGACCCCTTCTCTCATTCCCCTTCATCTCTATTAGGCTGCCATGGAAACTGTGTGATCCACTGAGTGTTGACTGACAGTTTTGTTGGCATTCAAAAATAAAAATACACAATGCCAGCCAAAGCAGTAATTTTGACTGCATACAGCATGTTGCCCAGAACCTATTGAAATAATATTCCATGAAACATAAGCACTGAATCATCTAATCCAAACATGAATTCCTGTAATTATCCGACTTGAACTAGAAACTTAATCAATCAATAGACAGAGGCGAGTTGAAATGAGCAGAGTCTACAATGAAAATTGGTCCATGAAATGTCACAGGCCTGAGATTGTTTTTCAGAGTTGCATAGAAGTCATAAAAGAGGTGGCTGTTTCTGAGGTAAACTAATTCACTTGTGATCACAAAACATTTTAAAGATGTCCACCTGTTCCTGTATTTTGGTGAGAATTTAAACAACGACGTGGCTTTATCTATTTTTTTCCTAGACACATTTGACATCGATTACCTGCATAAAGCTTCCGATTTAGTTTGTTTTTGCAATATCTTTATGTGTGCCAAAAGTACTTTCCTCTGCTTGCCACCTCAAAAGAGCAGTATTTGATAAATACTCTTCCCTTTGCATGCCATATTCTTCTCAAGTGTTCTCATGGTATCAGCAATCACCATGAGATGACACCTAAGCGTTATTTGTCATTTACTTTCTTTTCATAAACCATAGGTAAATCTTTTCATGTCTATGGCCAACTGTTTCCAGTTATCACCTTCATCAAATCTACCCTTATTTTATTTCTATTGGGTTAATAGCTTTACCACCTAAATGCCAAAGGTTGTTGCCTGTGTGTCTTTGAGACACCCAATGTCCCTCTGAGCACTACTGCAAAAATTTGGTCTACCTGGAAGCACTTTATAACTATCTATGCAGTGAATGCTGATACATATGATGCTCCTGCTTCCTTCCAAATGAAATCGGCCAACACATCATAATTATTTTACTTATAAATCAATCAATTCTTTTATTGATCTTCTTTTAGCCACTTCCATTGCAATGACTGTAAGGAAGGTGCTGGAGCCCCCAGGCAGATTCAAACAGTACCTGAGTGGTGAGTGAGGACTAAGGAAAAAGAAAGACAAGAGAGACAAAAGATGAACTCGGAGGGCTGTCGGTCAATACCGAGGCCCTGACTTTACTTAGTTTACATTTTTGTTATTCTTATAAGAGCACAAGGATGCAAATGGACCAAATGGTAAATACAGGATTTCTCAGAAAAACTGCATCATAAAACAGTTAAATCTTTGCCTTTAAATGAAAGGACACTTCCTCCTCAATTTCCATATTCTCAGCAGGTAACTGATCTCTGCTTGGCAAAACATCCTGTTTATCTTAGCCCATTGTCAAACAGAAGTTAAGTCAAAATCAAATGGCTCCCAACAGGAAGGCCATTAGATATTTGTCCTGTCCTATTTATCTCTTTGCATAGTGCATATAATTTTCTGAACTTTTATAGATTTATGGAAGAGAATGAAGCATATTTTATTGCCTTCTCTTCTTGATGAACTCACAAGGTTTCATTAAGAGAGGCCAGAGGCGCAGGGAGGGGGAAGGCAGGAGGCAGCAAGGGAGGCCTCCCTCAGGCCCTGGCCCCCTCACAGTCCTCTTACACTAGTCCTTGCAACTTCTAGGCCTGATGATCAAAAAAGTTGGCCAGTGCAAGCTTTCCCACAGTGATCAAACAGGTAATGTCCTCACATCCCCCCTGTAGCTGTTCCTGCTGTTCTGTGAGGCTCAGTCCCAGGACAGGAAATCCATCTCCCCAGGCCCCCTCCCTCCTGCCTCCATAAGATATATATATATATAAAATCTCCATTCATCAATGCACTATCTTTCCTTCCATACATGAATAAGTTTTGAACAGTTTTACCCAGATATCCCATAGGAACTTAAACTGAAAAAATCCAAACATGAACTCATCTCAACACACTGAGGATTGTCTTTTGTATCTTACTCTTTCATGATGCATTCGTAAGTTCAACCAAGCCTTCCCCAAAAAAAAAAATGAATACTCCAGAAACATTCCCTTTATTCCTATACTGTAGCCAAGGAATAACTTGATACTGCAGATTCTACTACTTAATATCTTTTCAAATTTCCTATTGTGGAGATATTTCTTATCCTTGCCTGAATTTTACCACAGCCTCCTAAGTGCTTTCTTTGCCTACAGTCCAACTACTCACTGCTATAATTCAGACTTTAAATCGAATCATGTTAGGTCCTATTAACAAGTTGTGATTGCTTCTCCATCACATACAAGCTCTTCATTATCTGGCCTCAGATTTCTTGTCACACTTACATCTTGCTTTTCTTTCCCTGATACACGATTTTTCAGATACACCGAAATGCTTCTTTTCCCCAAAGCATAATTTCTTCCCTTCTTTGGCTACTACCACCTAGAATTCTGTTCTCTCCCACCCCGAGAGTCCTCAAAATCATTTTCAGGTATTAGGTCTCTGGCAAACATTCTCTCACGTGTAGTCACTTTAGCCTTTGTGCTTACAGCAGCCCACTGTACATATGATTTGCATTCTTCTTTTTTTTTTTTTTTTTTGGTTTTGCAAGGTAGGGTCTCACTCTGGTCCAGGCTGACCAGGAATTCACTATGGAGTCTCAGGGTGGTCTTGCACTCTCAGCGATCCTCCTACATCTTTTGCGACACCAATGTCCCTTTGAGCACTACTGCACAAATTTGTTCTACCTGGAAGCACTTTATATCTATCTATGCAGTGAATATTAACACATATGATGGTCCTGCTTCCCTTCCAAATGAAATCAGCCAACACATCATAATTATTTTACTTATAAGATCAATCAATTCTTTTATCGATCTTCTTTTAGCCACTTCCATTGCAATGGCTGTAAGGAAGGTCATTAGATATTTGCCCTGTCCTATTTCATCTCTTTCAATGGCGCATAGCATTTTCTAAAGTTTCATAGATTTATGGAAGGTAACGATGCATATTTTATTGCCTTCTCTTGATGAATTCACGAGGTTTCATTAAGCATTGTAGTGTCAGCAACATCAATTGCTCAAGTTATTAACATGGAACACTGTCCTAATACGGTGTGATCACCATGTGGGAGGGGGGTGATAACTATGTTGAAGGGACGTGAAGACATAATCAATACCAAAATAGGAAGAATTGGAAATTCATCCTGAAGAAGATTCTGACTTAATTCCTGGAACTACCATATTTAAATATTTCCCTAAAGGAACCCCTGGGATCATCTGGAATCTTTCCTACTTCATGAAAACATAATGGTTTTTCCTAACTAGGAAATATAGAATATTCCATATTTTGCTACCTTTTAGCTTGCACTTCACAGATAGGAAACCCACCAGTCTACAGTGCAGAGGCCCCTGAGAAGCTTTTCTTAGAAATGAGCTCACATAGACATTTACCAGTTTGCTGAAATAATGGTCAATTGGAATGGTAGGATCTGTATTTTCAGTATCAGTTCCCTAAAGTTAGTAATAAATACTCTAGTTTTCTTGAGTCGAGGACCCTGACATACTACCTACTTGCCATGAGTTCCCTACTTGTAAGTATTATTCTCAAAATGTGCGATTTAAAAAATTTATATCTTGCATGGTTTATATTTTATTTTGTTTCATTTGAGAGAGAGAAAGGGACAGATTTGTTGAGCAAATGGGCACACCAGAGCCTTCAGCCACTGCAAACAATCTCCATATGCACATGCTACTTTGTGAATTTGGCTTAGGTGAGGAATGAAACCTGGACCCTAAGGCTTCACAGGCAAGACCCTTAACCACTGAACAATCTCTCCAGCCCACACGATTTATTTTTAATCAACATTTTTAATCACAGCACCAATAACAGTGATAACAAATCAAAAATTTCTGTGTGTATTACCAGTAATAACTTCGCATACTCAAGAGGACACACGTGGCTCTATTGCATCCCATCCCATGCCTACATATTAGTTCCAGAAAGTATTTCTTTTACTAAAATCCTACTTTGACTATAACCCTGTTGATCTAAAAGAGATCATTTAAAGTCAGAATCATCCACTATTAAATTATCCTACCATTAGGTACAAGCCTGAAAAATAAATCACGTTTCCTATCATTTATACTAATAGCACTGTGTTAATAATAAAGTGACAGATTTCATGATTCTTACAATGTATTCAAATCTTTATTTTAGGAAAAAAAATAATAGTCCCAGTATTTCTTTAAGAAGGAAATGAATGTCCGAAATGGTGGCACATGCCTTTAATCCCAGCACTTGGGAGGCAGAGGTAGGAGCATTGCCATGAGTTCGAGGCCATCCTGAGACTACATAGTAAATTCCAGGTCAGCCTGAGCTACAGTGAGACCCTACCTTTGAAAAGAAAAAGAAAAGAAAGAAAGAAATAACATGAATGAAATGGTGTTGACAAGAAAGCTGGTAGTGAACAGGGTTTGAGATACAGGGTGATGGATGGCCCTTTGTGGTAGTGATTGTTTCTCATTTCTCCTTCCCATCGTGGTCCTGAAAAGCAAAGATAATCCACAGTTTCCACCATGTCTGCCAAGACTCTTTCTAGGTATCTGGATTTGAAGTGAATTTAGGGAAAAAAAGAGAGAAAAACTGAATGCAGATTAAGAGTTTTATTGGCAGCTTGAGAAATTGATTTGTATTTGTGTCTCTCTCTCTCTCTCTCTCTCCATATATATATTGCTAGCTAGACTTTGTATGATTGCATCATGTGTTGGTACCATGATTTCCTTTCCTCCCTGCCCCCCATTCCACTGAGGCCTTCCTCAGTGGTATTCCTGGTATTCACCATGGGTTTGTGTGTTATGAGTTGTGAGAACAGCAGACATTCATTGTGTGTGGTGGGGACAATGCCTCTGGATATCACCTTCCACAAAGTGGCTCTTACAATCCTTCCACCCTCCCTCTTCTGCAAAATTTCCTAAGCTGCTGAGAGATAAAACACCAAAGTAGACTTAAAATACACCCACCAAGGCTCAGGGAATAACCCCTTTAAGGCTACTTCATAGGCAGTTTGCAAAGCAATTTTCTCCATTTTTCAATACCCTGTTCTTTTCATAAAACATAGGAATAAAGTATAAAGACTTAAAGAATTTATATATTTGATCCTCTTTTATAAAATCAAACTAGATCAAGGAGGGATACAGGTTGTTTGTGGAAAAATAGGTCTCGGGAACTCCTTCACTCAGGAGATAAGGAGAGGAGAGATCCTTCTCCGATCTCTAGAAAAGTGGAGATTGAAAGGGCAGATTTAAGGACATTTCTGCATTTTTACTTTCGGGGCCCAGTCACCCTAAACTAACCTAACAAGGCTACCTGACTCCTCCTCACTGCGATCACAGGTGCAGAGGATTCCTGTGGCTTCAGCATCCATCTCATGACAATCATGCTACCGTGAGCCACATGCCAAGTATGGATGAAGATGTAGTGCAGGAACCATTGAACTGTGAAGAATGTGCTGGATGGTAATGAAATCTCTGCCATGGACTGGGTGCCACCTACAAATTCGTCTGTGCCTGCACTTGATCCATGGAACTGTGAAGAATATGCTGGGTGATAATGAAGAAGTCTATGGAATGGACTAAGTCCCAGCAACCAATTTATCTGTGCCTGCACTTCCTCTGCAGGGGAGAACATCCTCTTTATGGTAGCATCTGGAGCCGGACATTATGTAGCTCAGCTTTAATTTCCCAAGGAGAGTAGATGACATGTCTAATTATTGGTGGGAGTAAGTAGACACCACATACGATACAGATACCCAAAGCTGCGATACTTCCTATCCAGGAAGTAAATGAAGACCATGACGGCCATGAAGATCTATTCCAGGAACATAAACTAAATTACATGGGACATGGAGAATCAAAACGGGGTCCTTAGGCTTTACAGACATGGTCCTTAACTGATAAGCCATCTCTCAAGCCCTTTTAAGGTATCTTTAGGATTTCATTTTATTTATTTGATTTAGAGAGAACATGGGCATGCCAGGACTTCTAGCTATTGCAAAACCTGCTGGAACTGAGCTGCAAGCCTCCTCCATGTGAACCAGCTGACAGATAGTTGGAAAAAGCTACCCTGCATGCAGTTCAAGGGGGGAGATAAAACACCAGTGAAGGTACTCAACAGTGAACACTGCAAGCTTTAAATTTAGTCAGCCAGGCCAAATGAGCCAATGGGTGCAATAGTGGCATGTCTCTTATAGGGGAACAAACCCTCTCTAACTTGACTGGAGGCCCACTCCATGGGAGGGAATACATCCCTGATACTAAAAACCTATGACACAGGTAGTCATGAGCCCTATGGGAGTAATGTCTGCTGATGTTACACTAAATGTATATAAAATGCTCACCAAAATGCCCAGTAGGCTCTTCTCTTAATGTCTACACCCATATATTAATGCTACTCTCACTTGTGGTTAGAGAAGCTTTTCTTTTCAGATGGTGGCGACCTTGGGATGACTCAGAAGGCACCATGGTGCTGAGAAGTGACAGAGGAGTGCTCAGCCCTGAAACATCTCAAACCCACCTTCTAGGCTAAGGGCCCATTGCAGAAGAGGGGTTGGAAAGAATATAAGAGCCAAAGGAAGAGTAGGACTCCTTACAACGTGCTCCTCCACACACAAAATGGCCTGGATATACATGACCTTGCAGTTCCTGATCCTCTCTACACAAGACCATTATAATAGGAGGAAAAGATCATGACATCAAATTGAAAAGAGACTGATTGAGAGGAGGAGGGGGATAAGATGGAGAGTGAAGTTTCAAAGGGGAAAGGGAGGAAGAGAGGGAATTACCATGGGATACTGTCTACAATTAAAGAAGTTGTCAATAAATATAAATTTAAAATAATTTTTAAAAAATCAAACTAGATCTACTTATAAAAACAATATCTTAAGCCGGGCGTGGTGGCGCACGCCTTTAATCCCAGCACTCAGGAGGCAGAGGGAGGAGGATCGCTGAGAGTTCGAGGCCACACTGAGACTACATAGTGAATTCCAGGTCAGCCTGGACCAGAGTGAGACCCTACCTCGCAAAAAAAAAAAAAAAAAAAAACAAACAATATCTTGAACTGGGCATGGTGGCACCCACCTTTAATCCCTGCCCTCTACAGGCAGAGGTATGAAGACTGCAGCCAAGCAGAGGTATGAAGACTGCAGCAAGGTTGAGGCCACCCTCAGAATACATAATGAATTCCAGGTCAGCTGGGCTAGAGGGAGACCTTTCCTTGAAAAACAAAACAAACAAACAAAAAAATCCCTGGGAACTGTAAATACGGAATATCACCATGATTGTGGAAAGCTCTACTGAGTAGTGCTATCTAGACAGCCAGGGCTTACGATGTTATACATTTGCAATTAATCAGTCAACGTTAAAAAAATAAAATAAAATCATTGAACATGGTGATGTACACCTTGACTCACAAAGAGGTAGGAGGATTGCTGTGAGTTTGAGGCCAGTTTGAGACTAAATGGTGAATTGCAAATCAGCCTGGGCTATAGCAAGACCCTACCTCAAAAAAATAAATAAATAAAATCTTAACTTTACCACTATGCTTATAATTAAATGTCAATATGCTTCAAAATGATTAATTTGGCCTCATGTTATTTACTCATTTTTGGCCTATATTGTTAATAAATCCACCTGATAAAACGTTCTTCGGAATTTTTTTTTTCTTTTTTGGTTTTGCAAGGTGGGGTCTCACTCTGGTCCAGCCTGACCTGGAATTAACTATGTAGTCTCAGGGTGGCCTCGAACTCTCGGTGATCCTCCTACCTCTGCCTCCCGAGTGCTGGGATTAAAGGCGTGCACCACCACGCCCGGCTTTCTTGGGAGTTTTTATAAAGAAATAGGTTAACTTGTTCTTGAAAAAAATATAGTGTGGAGATATCATGAATTAATAGGAGATTGAAAGCGCCAGAAAATGGTGTTAAAGACAAGAAATATTATTTATCCTGATACAATTAGTGAATATTGTATAAATTTACTGAAATAGCACAAAGTACATGAGAAATGGTTATATTAATCAAAAATTATTTACAAAGTATTTAAAAAGATGGAAATGCTTATTTCCCTGATTTGATCGTTACACACTGTACACTCACTGAATTATGACACTGTATTCCATAATTTTTTACAATTAAAATAATTTGAAAAATTGAAAATAAGTAGAGACAGATGGCAACTGTGCTAATTGAACAGATGAGCAACAAATCCTTAAAAGCACCTCTAGTACTGGTCTTTGTGTCTTAGAGCTGATTTGAGAGACAGAGATTTCTTTAATTCTTTTAGGGATAAAGGTGGAAAATATTTGTTTATATAGGTAAGAAATAGTTTTGTTTCCTAAAACCACAAAGCCAGGAGACCATTTTATGATATGTATAACCCAATGGCACTGTAAGAAAACTTTTCAGTGAATTTTTGATTTTAGATTACACATGTTAACCTCAAATGATTAATTAGTACATCTTGCCTTTCCAAACCAACCTATTTTCATACAAAACAATATTCATCTCCTCAGCAAAATCTGAGCTGAAAACACAGACCGCACATTTTATTTCATAGCAGATGAAAAACAGGATAGTGAAAGTATGCAAACAGACTTACCGAGGTGTACAAGTGTCCCTCACTGTTCACTGCCAAATACAGCTTGGTTTGAACTCCTTCAATAGCCACCACTCAAGACCCACAAGGATGAGGTTAAACAGAGCTGAAAATTCATAGAAAGTGAAAAGGTTACACACTTCTTGATTTCATAGTTTTCCAATGTGTTCCACAGGAGAATGTGGCTCCCTAAAGGTAGTATGGACTGGACAAGTATGTACATTGACATGTAGCCACATAAAAACTAAAGCCTCATTCTACCTTCTAGTGTACTTGACTCATGGCTTCCATTACAGTCATTTAACCAGGGCTATAAGTACATATTCTCAAACACTCCAGGTATAATGGAAGACTCTAGACTCAGTACCCTAGTTTACAGAATCAGAATGAGGAATATTGATGCTTCTTGGTTGATCTACCACCAGGAATTGTTTTGCACATTAAATACTGTGGTAGTTTGAATATATGTCCCCAATATATTCAGTGTTTTATTATTTTATAGTTTGCATCTGCAATCACCTTGCTAGAGCAAGGTCACTGAGGGCCGGTCTTAAGGTGTGTGATGGTTTGAGATTCCATTGTAAAGATATGCAAATGTGCCTAGCAGGAGTTCCTGAAGTGTGCTGTGTGACCTTTTGGGCAGTTTTTTGTTTTGCTCTGTGTGCTGTGGTGGCTGGTTGGTTTCTCTCTCTCTGCTTGGCCCTGTGGAGAGCAGGCCGCTTCTCTTGCCATTATGGAACTTCCCTGGATCTGTAAGCTTCAATAAATAATATCCCTTCCTCCATAACTGTGCCTGGTCTGGAAGTTCATCTCAGCGAACCTGAAGCTGTCTGTAACAGTAAAGTGGTACCGAGGAGTGTGGGGTGAGATGAACCTGACCGTGTGGATATTCATCTTTTGGAACCTTTGTTTTGGAGGAATGGGCATGGACTTGGTGCTTGCAACTGAAGATGCCTTCTGGAGTGGTAAGCCAAGTTTTATGGACTATTCTGATGAGAGTTTGAGAATGCTAAGTGCAGATAGTACTGAACTTCGAGGCTTGGCTTATGAGGTTTCTAAGGGAAGGAAAGAGACTGCAGAGGACTTTGTTGGAACTGGGCTACTGGCATAAGGATGGCTACGTTCTGCTATCCAGGCCCAGAAAGTTTGATGAAGGTTAAATTTGTAATGGACTGATGTGCTTGGCTAAAGATATCGGACTGAGATTTTAAGATTTTAAGTTGGAAAACCTCAATCAAGTTAAAAGCAGAAGCACTGAGACTGGTTTTAGGTTACTGGAGCTGCTATTGTCAACGCATTAGCAATCTTAAGGAAGGTGGAAGGAAGGTGGCCCGACTTGATTTACATTAAAACAATGGAGAGGATGCCTGAGGAAAGACTGTTAGAAATGCAAATTCTTGGAAAGAGTTGACTGGAGAAGGAACCTGCTTTTCAAGGCTATGGTTTATTTTGTCCCTGGATTAAGAATATGGCTGTGTCCTGCACACCTGGTATTAGTTTTGGAAGCATGAAAAATGCATGGGTGGTCATGTGTTGCACACGGTTCCAGGAGCTGCTGCTGAGATGCGGCATGAGGCAGGGCATGAAGACCCTCAGGAATAGGCTGGAAGAGCCTTTTGGAAGATGGACCGTGGTTTGCATGGAGACCTGAAGATGTTTTGGATATACCAGGACTGTGCAAAGGGCTACCATGGAGTGCAGTGTTGGCATGGGATGAAAGTTTTCCCTGGCGACTCTGCCCAGCTGGAGGGCAGAATTGGAAAACCTGGAGACTATCCATCTCTGGTTATATTGAACTTGAACTGCAGAAGTTTGATGACTGCTAATGATAGTTGAGTTTGCATTATTCTAGTCTCTCTTTGCTTTTTACCAGTTAAAAATGTTTACTCTGTGCCTTTACATGTTGAAAGTATTTAACTTGTTTGATTTTACAGGACTCACTATCTTAAGTTGATCAAGACTGTGAGAACCTTTGAAATTGGACTGAGTACAATTTACAATGTGTGATAGTTATAAATCTATTGGGGCCAGGAGCTAAATATATTGGGGGCCAGGGGCGGAATGTGGTAGTTTGAATATATGTCCCCAATATATTCAGTGTTTTATTATTTTTATAGTTTGCATCTGCAATCACCTTGCTAGAGGCAAGGTCACTGGGGGCCAGTCTTAAGGTGTGGTGATGGTTTGAGATTCCATTGTAAAGATATGCAAATGTGCTTAGCAGGAGTTCCTGAAGTGTGCTGTGTGACCTTTTGGGCAGTTTTTTGTTTTGCTCTGTGTGCTGTGGTGGCTGGTTGGTTTCTCTCTCTCTCTGCTTGGCCCTGTGGAGAGCAGGCCGCTTCTCTTGCCATTATGGAACTTCCCTGGATCTGTAAGCTTCAATAAATAATATCCCTTCCTCCATAACTGTGCCTGGTCTGGAAGTTCATCTCAGCAGAACCTCCTACCATAATCCTTTATAAAACTAAGCTATTT
Source organism: Orientallactaga sibirica (assembly GCA_036365145.1). Classification (NCBI taxonomy): domain Eukaryota; kingdom Metazoa; phylum Chordata; class Mammalia; order Rodentia; family Dipodidae; genus Orientallactaga; species Orientallactaga sibirica. The sequence continues at coordinate 13,619 of JAEOAD010000301.1, read as the reverse complement.
TAAATAATTTTTTCTTACATTTATTTATTTGAGAGAGAGAGACAAAGAGGCAGAGAGAGAGAGAAAAAGACACACACACAGAGAGAGATAATGGGCATGTCAGAGTCTTCAGCTGCAGCAAATGAACTTCAGATGCACAGGGCACCTTGTGCATCTGGCTTCCACGGGTACTAGGGAATAGATCCTCAGACCTTTGGCTTTGTAGCCAAGTACCTTAGCCAAGGTCAAAGATATCAGTCAGATGGGAAGTGATTCCTATACTCTTAGAAGAGACATTATTGGTCCAATATCTTCATTTAAATAATCTGCTAGAGCCCACTGGCAGATTCAAACAGTAGCTGAGTGGGGAGTGAGGATTAAGGAAAAAGAAAGACAAGAGAGACCAAAGATGAACTTGGCCCCAACTTTATTTAGTTTAGTGTTTTTATACTTCTCAGAGCACAAGGATGCAAATGGAACAAATGGTAAATACAGGATTTCTCAGAAAACGCATCTCAAAACAGTTAAATCTTTGCCTTTAGATCAAAGGAACACTTCCTCCTCAATTTCCATATTCTGAGCAGGTAACTGCTTGGCTAAAGGCTCTGCTTATCTTTAGCCCATTGTCAAACAGAAGTTAAGTCAACATCAAATGGCTCACGACAATAATCTATATAATTTCCAATCCAACCCCCCTCCAAACATATCTAGACCTTGCAATAATAAGTTGTATTCTCCCAGAGAAGATTTTATTAAAGAACAGAAATTTTCCAAGTCAGTCTTGAGAGGGGTCTAGCTTTTAGTCTTGAAGAACAAAGATTAAATCAATAAAAACAAGGAGACAGGTTTTGTGGTGCCTGCCTTGAATCCCAGCATTTGCAACTCTGAGGCAGGTCAGCCTGGGGCTACAGAGTGAGTTCCAGGACACCCCACACTACAGTAAAGACACTGACTCAAAAAGAAGGTGTATTTTATCAATTTTTTTCCAGCAAAATAGTTACAAGTGGGAATCCAAATGGTGCCAATGAGGCCTTCATCTCTTCATTGGAAGGTCTGAGTGCATGAAATTTACACCCAAGCTCTCCTCACAACCACACACCACTCACTGGGAGACAACCAGTGGGTGTCCTCCCACTACTAGCTGTCTACTCCCTCCCACACCATGAACAAAAAGAAGACAGTACATTTTTAAAGCATAGTGCTTATCACACACATCTTTTGAAAATAGCCTGCGCACCTTTCTCTCAGGAGTCATGGACCAAGGCTGACAATTTTTATCCTGGTTTGTAAGTTTACTGAGGATGATAAATTGGTCCGTTATTTCCATAAACAAAAATATAGAGATGTCAGTGCATGCTTAAGAAGAGTGTTCTCGGGATCACTCGTTTCTGTGCGTATATATTCTCTGCAGTAGATAGGATAACATGGATGAAAAATTTTATGAGGAAGGAAGTACTCCTTGCTGAGCCTACAGTGTATCTTTCTCTTAATATCAGGGTACTTAGCAAAGATGTGCTAGGACATAGTGTACAGTTCAAAGTACAAGTGTTCCCACCACAAGCCACTGGTGGTGCTTTATTCAATACTTGTCATAGTAAAGCTGGGCCCTTTTATTACGTGAGATAAAAGAAACTAATTGCACAGATTTCAAGCCAGGATTCTGTGCTAATATCTGACAATGCAATGTACAGGAAATAAGTGTAATATCTTGAGTATGTCGTGTATATGTCATATTTTTCGAAGATGCCTTGCTCACAGCAGGTGCTCAAAATATTCCTAGATTGATAGAAAACTGTACAATGAAACATGATAATTGTTTTTGAGGAGAAATAAATCACAATCCCATTATATAAGCCCATCATTAAAAAATCTGAAAGCTTAAAACTAAATTTTTCAGCCGGCTGTGGTGGCGCACGCCTAATCCCAGCACTCGGGAGGCCGAGGTAGGAGGATCACCGAGAGTTCGAGGGCACCTTGAGACTACATAGTTAATTCCAGGTCAGCCTGGACCAGAGTGAGACCCTACCTTGCAAAACACCAAAAAAAAAAAAAAAAAAAAAAAAAAAAACTAAATTTTTCCTTATGGTTTGGTTTAAAGATATATTACTATGCATTACTTGACAACTATAAAACAAATGTAGGTCTGTAACCAGGTTTGGTCATAGTAAAATCTAATGGAAAATAATGATAAATGAAATTCAAATTATTTGTAGAACTTCATTATTTTACAATATTCTAAACCTTCTTTGTTGTCGTTTTGGATTATTTTTAAAATTATTTGTGAGTAGAGAGAAAGAGGAAGTGTGTGTGCATGGGCATGCCAGGGTCTCTCGCTCTACAAATAAACTTTAAATATATGTGTCCCTATGTGCATTTGGCTTTACCTGGGTATTGGGAACCCAACTTAGGCCAACAGGCTTTACAAGCAAGGGACTCTAACCACTGAGTCATCTCCAGCTCTTCTTATCTTTTTTCTTTTCTGCAGTAGGGTCTCACTCTAGCCCAGGCTGACCTGGAAGTCACTATGCAGCCTCAGGGTGGCCTCGAACTCGTGGCAGTCCTCCTATCTCTGCCTCCCGAGTGCTGGGTTCAAAGGCTTGTGCCACCACACCTGGCCCTCTTCTTAGTTATCTTAAAGCAACTTTTAACAGAAGAGTTCAGGATATGCTTTGGGTCTCTGCACCTGTCCCAGGGCAGTTTCACGGCAGCAAGCCCATTACAGTGACAGAGGCGAAAAGCCACCGCCTTCACACTCATGCACACCGGCTAGGCAGCCTCATCCCCACAAGTTGGGCTTCAAACTCCCCAACCCCTCCGCCATCCTCCAATCTAAGGGGACCTGTCAAAGACAAAAGCCCCTTCCCACCTCGTCTCCTTCTGCGCCTCTTCTTGGAGTCAGAGTTGGACCGGGAAAGACCTTTACCTTGTTTTTGTCGCAGCTGGTCTAGCCTTTGCTCGGGCTGCGGACACACCGGCAGGCGTTGGATTTCTCGTGCTCGCCGCTTGTCTCTTCTGACGAGGAGCAAGCGGGGACAGCCACCACCATGGCCCCACGCCCACACCACCCCTTCTTTGGGGCGCATTGGTGGGTTCGCCTCGGGCCCCTCCTCTGTGCTGCCACCGGCCTGGGCTCTTCTTGGCCATGGCTGGGCACAGGCTTCTGGGCGCTCAGGTTTCCACCAAGGAGGGCCGTGGTCCGGCGCCCACGGGCGGCTGGCAGTCTGGTTCTGAGCCGAGGCCACAGCCCCGGGCGGGGAGGCAGGCTACACTGACCCGGCAGGCTGAGGGAGACCGGCCGCCCTCAGGCGTGCTCATGGCCCTGAGCCCGAGGACACCGGCAAAGTCCCATCCTGTCCTGTGTCCAGTCACGAGGCATCCCCCCTGCCCTGTGCGTGCGGAGAGTGCCTGAGGAGGGAGGGGTGAGTGCGCGGGCACGGGGGGGCGGTCCCTCGGGAGAGAGGCCCACGCATGGGCGCGGGGGGGGGAGGAGCTGCACGGGCGGCGCGCTCGGCCCTGGCCCCCTCCGTGTCCTCTTCCCCTAGTCCTGCAACTTCTAGGCCTGATGCTCACAAAGTTGGGCAGTGCCAGCTTTCCACCTGTGATCAAACAGGTAACTTCCTCACATCCTCCCGTTGCTGTTCCTGCTGCCCTGTGTGAGGTGCAGTCACCAGACAGGAATTCATCTCCACAGGCCCCCTTCCCCTCCCTCCTGAAGAGCACAACGGCCTCAGGGCGGCCCTCTTCCTGGTAGGTCAGTCCCCTCCTTCAGGGAGCCCAGCTACTGATTGTCTCAGAGGACCTCCCCACCCAACCCATCCCCAAATGCCCCGAGGGTCACTCAGCTTAACACCTGTAGAGGCCTAAAGTCCTGCCCTGGTGCCCAGAGCTGGTGCCCTCGCTTGTCACTCTGGACAGAGCTTTGGCAGTGAACAGTGATGGAGGAAGAGCCCTGGGAAGAGGGAGTTGCATTCAAGGAGCTGCGCTTGGCTCCGCGTTTGGGAAGGGGAGGAGTGGGATTGGGTTCTTCCTGAGTGTCTGACTCTTACCTGGTCAGTGGGAGCCTGGGCTGGAGCCCTTGGAAGTTCGCCAGACCCCTGCCCCAGCCTGAGTCACATAAAGCCCCCACCCACTGAGGTATTTTGCATGGCCACACCTGTTGCCAGCCACTCAGAAGAGGCGACAGATGGGCTCAGCCCCAGCTATGGGGTAGGAGCAGCCACTACAGAGCTGATCACCACACTGCCACCCAGTGGTTTTTGCTGACTTTTCATATCATGCCAATTTCTGTGAGCCAAACCCCCTTTTCTCTCTAGTCCCCCTCATCTCTAGCGGGATGGGTTTATGAATCCACACAGTGAGCTTTAACGGTTTGCCATAGGCAGTATTTGGGAAATACACAGTCCAGTCTCTTTTAGCTCTAGCCCATCTCCAATGTTTTGATTTCTTTACCCGATCCTCAGGAAAGCACCTTTTCTTCCAAGTCTGACCTGGAAATGACTATGCATTCTCACGGTGACATCAAACTCATGGCAATCCTCCTACCTCTGCCTCCCGATTGCTGGGATTAAAGGCGCACACCACCATGCCTGGCCCTCTTCTCAGTTTTCTTAAAGCAACCTTTAACATAAGAGTTAAGATAATGAGCTGGGCGTGGTGGTGCACGCTTTAATCCCAGCCCTCCGGAGGCAAAGGTAGGAGGATCGCCGTGAGTTCAAGGCCACCCTGAGACTACATAATTAATTCCAGGTCAGCCTGGGCAAGTGAGACCCTACCTCGAAAAACAAAAACAAACAAACAAAGAAAAAGAGTTAAGATAATGAGGCAGAGGGAGAAAATGAAGAGACATTGAGATTTTTCTTTTTTTTTTTTTTTTTTCTTTTCTAACCACTCTCTGAGTTTTATTTTAATAAAAAAATAAAATTTAGCCAGGCGTGGTGGTGCACGCCTTTAATCCCAGCACTCAGGAGGCAGAGGTAGGAGGATCACCCTGAGTTCAAGACTACCCTGAGACTACATAGTTAATTCCAGGTCATCTTGGGCCAGATTGAGACCCTACCTCGGAAAACAAACAAACAAAAATAAATTAATTAATTAAATTCTTAAATTCCAACAGCTTGAAAGAGGTAGGAGGAAGAAAAGCAAAAAACATCAGCCATCTATATGATCTTATCTACTCCTGAATAATGGTATGAATTAACTAGAGGAACATGTATTTTTTCCTTATGAACTCCAAATTTCTGTGAAGCCTATTCAAAAACACATATGCAAAACAAACAAACGAGCAAAAATCCCTAAAACCTAGAAGACAGCACTAAATGTGATATGGCTGGTCATCCATATTAGTCAATATTTGTTTCAGACACTCAAGATAGAATCAGTATTTCATCAAACCTGTCCAAGCTGTGTCCAGAGGTTAGTCTTGTAGATAAAAATAATGAATAAGTTATATCAGAGAAAACTTAGAGATAACCACTATCTTTCTGCATGCTTTGTTGTTTTAGTTTATCTGTTTTATTTTGAGACAAGGTCTTGCTTTCTTTCTTTGACTGGTGTGATACTTGCTATGTAGCTCACACTGGCCTTGCTGAACTGTGGGCAGTCTCCCTGCCTCATCCTCCGTAGTGGTAGCATTACAAACATGTATCACCTTGGTCACCATACCTTTGGTTTCTCTAATTCTGGACTATTTCTTCACAGATTGAAGGGCAGGATGAAAAAATTTCAGGGAAAAAGCAATTACTTGCATTTGTGTTTTTAAAGCATATTTAATAAATACTAAAAATTCTTCAATTTCAATCATACTTTTGAAGTTGTTAATGAATGCATTTCCTTATTACTTATTCTCTTTGTGTCTACTGAAAACAGGTGCTTTCTACATTAAAAGGATCATTTTCTCAGAGCTGTGCACCTAGTTGCACACGCAGGGTTTGCTGTATTCTACTCTATAGCCACACTTCTTCATCACTTAAGATAGAGTTATTTCTCTAACAGGCTAATTAATAAAGATATTACTTCAAAGAAAATTAGAGAATTGGCATATATAACTGGTAATATTATTACAGATTTGAAGAGAAAGGGAAACTTAACCATTTAAAATAGCCTTCAAGCCAGGCGTGGTGGCACAGGCCTTTAATCCCAGCACTCGGGAGGCAGAGGTAGGAGGATCGCCGTGAGTTCAAGGCCACCCTGAGACTACATAGTTAATTTCAGGTCAGCCTGGGCCAGAGTGAGACCCTACCTCGAAAAACTGAAAAACCAAAAAGTAAAATAAAATAAAATAAAATAGCCTTCATTGTACCCAAAGCAGATACAATAAAGCGTCATTATGAAATGCCTATCATTTGTTTTCTTTTCAAAAAAATAAATAATTTAGCTGCGCGTGGTCGTGCTTGCTTTAATCCTAGCACTCGGGAGGCAGAGGTAGGAGGATCATTGTGAGTTCAAGGCCACCCTGACACTACAGAGTGAATTTCATGTCAGCTGGACTAGTGTGAGACCCTACCTGGAAAAACCAAAATAAATAAATAAATAAATGAATGAATGAATGAATGAATAAATAAATTATAATCTAATTTGCACATTATGAAGTTTTATTGGACTGTCGCTATTATAATAAATCTAGGTAACATAAGCTTAAATGTATAACATCAAACATGTTTTTAGAAATGGATATATTTGGGAAACTATGAAATCATTTGTTATCATGTTCTTGCTTACCATTTCAAGTTGAAATAACAGAAAAACAATTATATTGAATTCAATGAGAAAGTCAGATAAAAAGAAAAATTGAAAAAAAACAGTGTAATACAAGTAATAGAGATTAATGAAGTGCTATCCAAATGACTGACAGTTGAACAATAAAACCTATAATCATACACCACTCATTTAATTAATGAGTTAAAATGAATGCCAAAATTTGTTTGGCTTGAGGGAGTAAATATATATAAATTTGAATGGCTATACTTTCATTTTGATAGATTAATCATTAAGCGTTCTGTTTTTGTGGTGGTTTCTGTATACATACCCTAAATGGGGAAGTGAAGTTAGCCCCTCAACTTCCCCTCTCTCTTAACATCAAGTCTAGAGTCAAGCACCACTAATCTGATATTTCTTTTGAGATAATTTTTCATGTGCGTGAATCGAGTTGTGGTAATATGTACCTTTGATTGACTTACCATTCTGTGCATTACTCTGACTAAAGACAGATTATCATCATCAGGCTATGTTCTTTAATAGTTTTCCGATGTCATTAGTACACAGAAATGTCATGCATTTTCAGTGGGAGTTATAAAAAGCAACGAAAGGCAGAAGCTATGCATAGGTAGGAATGGAATAATTAGACCAATATTTAAAGATCCATAGTAACAAATGGAGCCTAGGTTTTGGTGTGTACATGTGTGTGTTGTATATCTCCTAACATGATTACATACAGTGTGATCTTGATGTGTTTAGCATAGCACACTTAGTAAGACACACAGCACAATGAACCCTCAATCCTTTTTATACTTTTCCTTTCCAAGAAAGATATATGAACACCAGATCAAAATACATATATATTTTTGTGGGCTGGAGAGATGGCTTAGCGGTTAAGGCGCCTGCCTCCTAAGCCTAAGAAGGCCGGTTCCAATCTCCAGCGGTTCCAATCTCCAGGTCCCACGTTTAGCCAGATGCAAAGTGACACAAGGCGCAATGCCGCACTTGACCACTAGGGAGCGCACACATCTGGATTTCATTCACAGCAGCTGAGACACTGCTGGCGCACCCATCTCTGTCTCCCTCTCCCTCTTTCTCTGTCTCTCTCTAAAAATATATATATATTTTGTATTTGGAACTAGACATTAAAAGTTGACAGGGCAAAACTTGACCAGGTGGGGTTCATTGGTAGCTTACCATAAACTTCCCGTTAATAGTGCTGGCATGTACACCAAATGCCCTCCCCTCGCCCAGCGAAATATGTAAGCCAGATGCATAAGGGGGCACATGCATCTGGAGTTTGTTTGCAGTGGCTGAAGGCCTGGTGTGCCCACTCTGTCCCTCTCTCTCTCTCTCTCTCTCTCTCTCAAATAAACAAATATAAAAATACATTTAACATACTTAAAAAGAGAAGGGAAGAAGAACACGCACACACACACACACACACACACACACACAGCATCCACAACAGTACTTAAACATGAGATTGGAGTTCATTTGCAGTGGCAGAAGACTCACCATTTGTTCATTCTCATCCATTCCTTTTTATCGTCTCATCTATCTATCTATCTATCTATCTACCTATCTATCTATCATCTATCAATCATCTCTCTGTATTCTCCATGGTCTACCAATTCTCATCTCTTTAAATAAATAACTATAATTGATAGATAAGAAAAGAAAGTAAAAATCTGGGTGTGGTGGCACACGCCTTTAATCCCAGCACTGGGGGGCAGAGGTAGGAGGGTCGCCATGAGTTCAAGGCCAGTCTGAGACTACATAGGCTGAAGTCCAGGTCAGCCTGGGCTAGAGTAAGACTCTACTTCCAAAAAACAAAAGAAGAAAAAGAGAAAGAAAACAAAATAAAAGAAAGTAGTAGTAAGAGTAAGAAGGGGTGTGAGGACAGAATGAAAAATCCTAAAGGTTATCTCTGTTGACCATTCAGAAAATATCTTTTTTTTAGGACACATAGTAATTTAGATAAAGATCACGAAGCAGCCTAACATGGTGGCGGCCCTTTCATCCAGTGCTCACTCGCTCCAGATGCTGACTTAGGAGGATTTCCGTGAGTTCCAGGCCCCTGGGGCTACAGAGTGAACTCTGCACGAGCGTGTGGTGTGGGTGAGGGCCTGTTTTCCCAACTTTCACTGTGTCACGTTTCAAACAGCAACCTCTAGATAGCACCCCAATCCCAGGAAAGCATTTGGCTAACATCACTAGGATGGGCCACTCTTCTCTCCTCCCCCTCCCCTCAAATAAAAGCAGAAGTCAAGCTGGGTGTAGTGGCCTTTAATCCCAGCACTTGGGAGGCAGAGGTAGGAGGATGTCCATGAGTTCGAGGCCACCCTGAGACTACATAGTGAAGTCTAGGTCAGCCTGAGCCAGAGTGAGACCCTACCTCGAAAAACCAAAAAAAAAAAAAAAAAAAAAAAAAAAAAAAAAAAAGAAAAAAAAAAAAGAAAAGAAAAGAAAAGAAAAAGAAGCCACACTGGAGAAAAGGCTCCAGGGTCAAGGTGCTTGCCTGCAAGGCCATGTTGGATTCCCCAGGACACACATACAGCCATGTGCCCAAAATGGCACATGCATCTGGGATGCATTTTCAGTGCCTGGAGGCCCTGTTGTGCTCTCTCTCTCTCTCTCTCTCTCTCTCTCTCATCAAACAAAAAAGGAAAGAAACAGGAGGAAGGCTGGCTGGAGATAATGGCTCTGTAGTCAAAGGGGCTTGATGCTTGCAAAGCTTGTAGGCCCAGGTTATATTCCCCAGTGGGACCCACACATGTGAAGCTAGAAGTGGGTATGCCAGAAGCTCTCTAAGCTCCTGAATCAGTTATAAGTAAGACAGTGGCTCAAAAGCAGACCAGGTGAAAGAAAGATGGATGGATGAGGACTTCTAACATGTTTTGCTCCACCCTGGTCAGTGAAGGCCAACAAAACCATCTCCCTCCATAGGTGAGCTTATGCATTTTCACTAGCTTGTCTTTTTCTATAAAGAACACATTTTAACGTTTTTTTGGTTATTCTTTTCTTTCTTTGAACTGTCTGCCTGTTTCCTAGTTTTTTGTTTTGTTTTGTTTTTGTTGACTGGAAACTTTATCTGTAGCCCCAAGCTGGCCCGGAATTCCAAGAGCTAAAAATGGAGATCAATGAATTCCAGGTCAGCATGGGCTGCAGTGAAACCCTACATCGGAAAAAAAAAAAAAAAGAAGTCGGGCGTGGTGAAGCATGCCTTTAATCCCAGCACTTGGGAGGCAGAGGTAGGAGGATCCTTGTGAGTTCAAGGCCACCCTGAGACTCAGTGAATTCCAGGTCAGCCTGGCCTAGAGTGAGATCCTACCTCGAATAACTGAAAAAAAAAAAAAAAAACCTAAGGTGGGGGGCGATCTGTGATTAAAGGAACCCAAAGAGTACCTCTTCCCAGCTCAAGTCTGGTCCACAACAATATTTCTGCAACCTGATACTAATTTACATAAAAGAGAAATTCCGTGATGAGAGGCTCCCTCAAACTTCAGTGGTTCCTTGTACTGGATCATCATTTGGTGGGCATGAGAACTCTCCTCCCATGAAGCAAATCCTGTTTGTCCTCATTTGCATGGTGCGCATTGCTTGCTGGGAAATTGCATGTGGTCACTCACCCTAAAAGAAGCACTGCTAAATAACTTTATCCCAAATACTTATTTATTTGAGCATTTAAATATGTTTTTGTTTTAGGTTTAAAAGGCAGGTGTCTTTTAAATTCTTTTCTGAATTTGTTTTAAAAATTGTTTTTTTGGTAGTGTCTGTCTTTTCTGTAAGAGGCACGCACTTTTCTTTAGCGGGTATAAAGGAATTCTAGACTCAAGTGCCTCTCACCAGTTTTGCACTTGCAAGCACGTTCCTGTGCATCTTCCTTTGCGTGTGTAAGCATGTGGCTTACCGGATGGGATGTTTTTCAAGCCTCACGTCAGTGAGCCCTGCCCACCAATGGTCTTTCCATTCTCTTTGGTGCATAGGTGCTGGGGGCATGAGCTGGCAACAGTATATTACAGAAGCTCCACAGCTCCCCCACAGATGGCAAGTGGGCAAGGTTAGGCAGGGCTTCATTCTCTGTTGTTTATAATGTCCCTGGGGCCTTTTCTTTTCTTTCTTTTCTTTTCTTTTCTTTTTTTGTTTTGTTTTTCAAGGTAGGGTCTATTCTAGCTCAGGCTGACCCAGAATTCACTATGTAATCTCAGGGTGACCTCTAACTCAAGGCAATCCTCCTACCTCAGCCTCCCAAGTGCTGGGATTAAAGGTATCTTGCACCACGCCCGGCTCTCCCCTGGTTTTTGTTGTTGTTGTTTGTTTTGTTGTTTTAAAGGTAGGGTCTCACTCTAGCCCAGGCTGACCTGGAATTCACTATGTAGTCTCAGGGTGGCCTTGAACTCACAGTGATCCTCCTACCTCTGCCTCCCAAGTGCTGGGAATGTCCCCTGTTTTGAAGTCACAGGTGTGATAGTGTGACAGCTTCTAGGTGTAATGCCAGTGTCATAGTTCAGGCAAGATCATTTTTTCCCCCGAGGGTCTCACTCTAGCTCAGGACTGACTGGTCGTCTCAAATTTACGGTGATTCTCCCACCTCTGCCTCCTGAGTGCTGGGATTAAAGGTGTGCACCCAGCTTCATTGGTCATTTTGTCATTCATATGCCCCTGGTCCTTTATGGGATTGCTGCTGCCTTGCCTAGTGTCACCTGAGCCCTGTCAGCACCACTGTGCCTTTTTGGATGGGACCAGCCTAGTTTCCCAACATAGCTTAAGTGCAGCACCCTTGCTGAGAAAGCCCATGCAGTATTCCTCATGCTGTGCTAATGTTTTCTGAATGGGGACAGACAGAAATGTTTCTCTTTTTTTATTCTTATTTTTTTAGCAGAGTAAGTATAACTAACTTACATTTCACTTTATGAAGGATAGAAGTTATTTTTATGCAGTTTCCAAACTTTATACAAAACTCTTCCAAATTGTTCCCTGCCAATGAAAATATTAATATGCTTCTAATAAAATAACAAGGTAACTTGTATTTGCACTGGTTGTTTCAATTTGGGTGGAGAAGGGTGTGCCTGCTCATGTGTGCCTAGCAAGCAAGGGTTTGTTGTTTGCTTTCTGAGTACACAGGTGCCTTTCATGTCTGTTGACATGACTCTGGGATTTCTTTCTTTATTTATTTATTTAAAGATATTTTATTTTATTTATTTATTTATTTGAGAGAGAGAGAGAGGAAGAGGCAGAGAGAAAGAGCGAATGGTGCGCCAGGGCCTCCAGCCACTGCAAACGAAGTCCAGATGCCTGCGCCACCTTGTGCATCTGGCTTACATGGGACCTCGGGAATCAAACCTGGGTCCTCAGGCTTCACAGGCAAACACCTTAACTGCTAAGCCATTTCCCCAGCCCTATTTATTTATTTAAGAGAGAGAATGATGAGTGCACCAGGAATTTTAGCCACTGCAAATGAACTCCAGACGTATGCGCCACCTTGTGTAGCCGGCTTACGTGGATACTAGGGAATCACACTTGAGTCCTAACCCTTAACTGCTGAGCCATCTTTCCAGCCCAGACTCTGGGATTTCTATTGGGGGGATGGGATGTATGTAGGTGGATGGGTGTGGCCATGTTCTTTCCAGGTATCCAGTATCATTCTAATTTAACAACAAACATTCATTGACCTCCAAGAGTTTTCATATATTTATCATATCAATGATTTCAATAAAGAGATCTTGCTGGGCGTGATGGCGCATGTCTTTAATCCCAGCAATGGGAGGCAGAGGTTGGAGGATCACATGAGTTCTAGGCCACCCTGAGATTACATAGTGAATTCCAGGTCAGCATGGACTAGAGTGAAAACCCCACCTAGAAAAACAAAAATAAATAAATAAGGAGATCTTATCTTCAGGTTACCGATAAAGAAATGGGCCCTTTGCTAGGGGTCAGGCCAACCTCACATGGCTAAGTAGCACCTATAGAATTCAATGGACCTTCTTCCCTTCTTGTTTCCAGCATACCTTCATCCAAATGCTTGTTAAACTAATCAAGGGCCACAGACACTACTCTTGTCATTTCTGCCACATGTAAAAGAATTTATAAACTTGAGCCGGGCGTGGTGGCACATGCCTTTAATCCCAGCACTCGGGAGGCAGAGGTGGGAGGATCGCCATGAGTTCAAGGCCACCCTGAGACTACATAGTGAATTCCAGGTCAGCCCGGGCTAGACTAAGACCCTACCTCGAAAAACCAAAAAAAAAAAAAAAAGAATTTATAAACTCGGTATGGTGGAACACGCCTTTAATCCCAGCACTTAGGTGGCAGAGGTATTAGGATCTCCGTGAATTTGAGGCCAGCCTAGAACTGCAGAGTGAGTTACAGGTTGGCCTGGGCTAGAGTGAGACCCTACCTCGAGAAACCAAAAAAAAAAAAAAAAATTTTTTAAATTTTTACTGAGGCAGAGGGTTTAGCTCAGTGGTAGAATGCTGGCCTTGCCTGTGTAATGCTTTAGGATTCTATCCCCAATACTGGAAGGAAAAAAAAAAAAAATTTGGATTTGTCTGCCATACCTCTCAAACACCCTTCAGGGTTATTGTTTTTTGTTGTTTGGTTGTTTTTTCCAGGCTGACCTGGAGTTCACTATGTCGTCTCAGGCTTGCTTTGAACTCACGGTGATCCTCAGACCTCTGCCTGCTGAGTGCACACAAAGATATGTACATCTCCCCACACACACATGATGCAGCTGGGTTACACTGAACCTCAGGAAGGTTGCACTTTGGACAGGAGGTACAGGACAGTGTGGCCTGCGGAGGTGAAGGGCAGGACCAAGTCTAGATGGACAAAGAGCAAACTGACGGACAACCTTGATGGCAGTTCGAGTGAGCCATATCCACCTAGCTGAGCTGAAGCCCCTGGGACAGTCAGAAGTACCATTAAAGTATTAGATGGCTTCCTCT
>JAEOAD010002108.1:0-26635 GCA_036365145.1 Orientallactaga sibirica | reverse complement strand
CAGAAACATCTTCATTGCCCAACACTGGACTCTGTGATATAAGCTATTTCGCTTCTAGGAATCAGTTTCTTTACTACGAAGAAGGAAGAGTGCAGCAAGTTCAAACTTACCTTGTTGGTGTAATCTGACAAGATGTACAAGTTAGTAGATTCGCCTCATTTCTAAAGTAGTTTGTTGAGGAAACAAACATCTTCATTGCCGAACACTGTAATGTGTAAAAAAAGCTATTTCGGTTCTAGGAATCAGTTTCTTTTCCACGACCAAGGTTGATTGCACCAAGTTCAAACTTTCCTTGTTAATGTAATCTAAAAAGATGTACAACGTAGTATATTGGCCTCCTTTCTACAGGTGTTTGTTTAGGAAACAAACATCTTCATTTACGAAAACTGTACTGTGTGAAATAAGCTAGTTCGGTTCTAGGAATCAGTTTCTTTTCCACGAAGAAGGTTGATTGCAGCAAGTTAAACTTTCCTTGTTAATGTAATCTAAAAAGATGTTCAACTTAGTAGTTTGGTCTCATTTCTACAGGAGTTTGTTTAGAAAACAAACATCTTCATTGCCGAACCCTGTACTGTGTGAAATAAGCTAATTCGCTTCTAGGAATCAGTTTCTTTCCTATGAAGAAGGTTGAGTGCAGCAAGTTCAAACGTACCTAGTTTGTGTAATCTAACAAGATGTACAAGTTAGGAGATTCGCCACATTTCTAAAGTTCTTGGTTTAGAAAACAAACATCTTCATTGCCGAACACGGTACAGTGTGAAATAGGCTGGTTTCGTTCTAAGAATCAGTTTCTTTTGAACAAGATGTTTGAGTGGAACAAGTTCAAACCTCCCTTGTTAATGTAATGTAACAAGATGGATAGCTTAGTCGAGTCTACTCATTTCTAATGTACTTTGATTAGAAAACAAACATCTTCATGGCCCAACACTCTACTGTGTTAAGTAAGACAGTTCGGTTCTCGAATCATATCTTTCCTACGGAGAAGGTTGAGTGCAGCAAGTTCAAACTTACCTTGTTTGTGTAATCTAACAGGATGTACAAGTTAGGAGATTCGCCTCATTTCTAAAGTAGTTTGTCGAGAAAACAAACATCTTCATTGCCGAACACTGTACTGTGTGAAATAAGCTAGTTCGGTTCTAGGAATCAGTTTCTTTTCCACGAAGAAGGTTGATTGCAGCAAGTTCAAACTTTCCTTGTTAATGTAATCTAAAAAGATGTACAACTTTGTAGATTGGCCTCATTTCTACAGGAGCTTCTTTAGAAAACAAACATCTTCATTGCCAAACCCTGTACTGTGTGAAATAAGCTACTTCGGTTCTAGGAATCAGTTTCTTTCCTATGAAGAAGGTTGAGTGCAGCAAGTTCAAACTTACCTTGTTTGTGTAATCTACCAAGATGTACAAGTTAGGACATTCGCCTCATTTCTAAAGTTCTTTGTTTAGAAAACAAACATCTCCATTGCTGAACATGGTACAGTGTGAAATAGGCTTGTTTCGTTCTAAGAATCACTTTCTTTTGACCAAGATGTTTGAGTGGAACAAGTTCAAACTTTCCTTGTTAATGTAATGTAACAAGATGTACAGCTTAGTAGAGTCTCCTCATTTCTAATGTACTTTGATTAGAAAACAAACATCTTCATTGCCGAACACTCTACTGCGTTAAGTAAGATAGTTCGGTTCTCCAATCATGTCTTTCCTACGGAGAAGGTTGAGTGCAGCAAGTTCAAACTTACCTTGTTTCTGTAATCGAACAAGATGTACAAGTTAGGAGATTTGCCTCATTTCTAAAGTAGTTTGTTTAGAAAACAAACATCTTCATTCCCAAACACTCGGCTGTGTGCAATAAGCAAGTTGGGTTCTAGGAATCTGATGCTTTTCTACGAATAAGGATCAGTGCAGCAAGTTCAAACTTTCCCTGTTAATGTAATCTAAAACGATGTACAACTTAGTTCATTGGCCTCGTTTTTAAAGTAGTTTTTTGAGAAAACAAACATCTTCATTGCCGAACACTACGGTGTGAAATAAGCTAGTTCGGTTCTAGGAGTCAGCTGCTTTCCTACGAAGAACCTTGATTGCAGGAAGTTCAAACTCTCCTTGTTTGTGTGATCTAACAAGATGTAAAACTTACAAGTTTCGCCTCATTTCTAAAGTAGTTTGTTTAGAAAACAAACATCTTCATTGCCGAACACTGTACTGTGTGAAATAAGCTAAGTCGGTTATTACAATCAGTTTCTTTTCGACAAAGATGGTTGAGTGCAGCAAGTTCAAACTTTCCTTGTTAATGTTATATAAAAAGATGTACTACGTAGTAGATTTGCCTCATTTCTAAAGTAGTTTATTGAGAAAACCAACATCGTCATTGCCGAACACTCTACTCTGTGAAATAAGCTAGGTGGGTTCTAAGAATCAGTTGCTTTCCTCCGAAGAAGGTTGAGTGCAGCAAGTTCTAACTTTCCTTGTTTGTGTAATCTCACAAGATGTACAATTTACAAGATTCTCTTCATTTCTAAACTACTTGGTTTAGAACAGAAACATCTTCATTGCCCAACACTGGACTCTGTGATATAAGCTAGTTCGCTTCTAGGAATCAGTTTCTTTACTACGAAGAAGGAGGAGTGCAGCAATTTCAAACTTACCTTGTTTCTGTAATCTGACAAGATATACAAGTTAGTAGATTCGACTCATTTCTAAAGTAGTTTGTGGACAAAACAAACATCTTCATTGCCAAACACCGTACTGTGTGAAATAAGCTACTTCGGTTCTAGGAATCAGTTTCTTTTCCACGACGAAGGTTGATTGCAGCAAGTTCAAACTTTCCTTGTTAATGTAATCTAAAAAGATGTACAACCTAGTAGATTGGCCTCGTTTCTACAGGAGTTTCTTTAGGAAACAAAGATCTTCATTGCCGAACACTGCACTGTGTGAAATAAGCTAGTACGGTTCAAGGAATAAGTTTCTTTTCCACAAAGAAGGTTGATTGCAGCAAGTTCAAACTTTCCTTGTTAATGTTATTTAAAAAGATGTACTACTTAGTAGATGTGCCTCATATCTAAACTAGTTTGTTGAGAAAACCAACATCTTCATTGCCGAACACTCTACTCTGTGAAATAAGCTAGGTGACTTCTAAGAATCAGTTGCTTTCCTCTGAAGAACGTTGAGTGCAGCAAGGTCTAACTTTCCTTGTTTGTGTAATCTCACAAGATGTACAATATACATGTTTCTCTTAATTTCTAAACTACTTGGTTTCGAACAGAAACATCTTCATTGCCCAACACTGGACTCTGTGATATAAGCTAGTTCGCTTCTAGAAATCAGTTTCTTTACTACGAAGAAGGAAGAGTGCAGCAAGTTCCAAATTACCTTGTTGGTGTAATCTAACAAGATGTACAAGTTAGTAGATTCGCCTCATTTCTAAAGTAGTTTGTCGAGAAAACAAACATCTTCATTGCCGAACACTGTACTGTGTGAAATAAGCTAGTTCGGTTCTAGGAAACAGTTTCTTTTCCACGAAGAAGGTTGATTGCAGCAAGTTCAAACTTTCCTTGTTAATGTAATCTAAAAAGATGTACAACTTTGTAGATTGGCCTCATTTCTATAGGAGCTTCTTTAGAAAACAAACATCTTCATTGCCAAACCCTGTACTGTGTGAAATAAGCTACTTCGGTTCTAGGAATCAGTTTCTTTCCTACGAAGAAGGTTGAGTGCAGCAAGTTCAAACTTACCTTGTTTGTGTAATCTACCAAGATGTACAAGTTAGGACATTCGCCTCATTTCTAAAGTTCTTTGTTTAGAAAACAAACATCTCCATTGCTGAACATGGTACAGTGTGAAATAGGCTTGTTTCGTTCTAAGAATCACTTTCTTTTGACCAAGATGTTTGAGTGGAACAAGTTCAAACTTTCCTTGTTAATGTAATGTAACAAGATGTATAGCTTAGTAGAGTCTGCTCATTTCTAATGTACTTTGATTAGAAAACAAACATCTTCATTGCCGAACACTCTACTGCGTTAAGTAAGATAGTTCGGTTCTCCAATCATGTCTTTCCTACGGAGAAGGTTGAGTGCAGCAAGTTCAAACTTACCTTGTTTCTGTAATCGAACAAGATGTACAAATTAGGAGATTCGCCTCATTTCTAAAGTAGTTTGTTTAGAAAACAAACATCTTCATTCCCAAACACTCGGCTGTGTGCAATAAGCAAGTTGGGTTCTAGGAATCTGATGCTTTTCTACGAATAAGGATCAGTGCAGCAAGTTCAAACTTTCCCTGTTAATGTAATCTAAAACGATGTACAACTTAGTTCATTGGCCTCGTTTTTAAAGTAGTTTTTTGAGAAAACAAACATCTTCATTGCCGAACACTACGGTGTGAAATAAGCTAGTTCGGTTCTAGGAGTCAGCTGCTTTCCCTACGAAGAACCTTGATTGCAGGAAGTTCAAACTCTCCTGTTTGTGTGATCTAACAAGATGTAAAACTTACAAGTTTCGCCTCATTTCTAAAGTAGTTTGTTTAGAAAACAAACATCTTCATTGCCGAACACTGTACTGTGTGAAATAAGCTAAGTCGGTTATAGCAATCAGTTTCTTTTCGACAAAGATGGTTGAGTGCAGCAAGTTCAAACTTTCCTTGTTAATGTTATATAAAAAGATGTACTACGTAGTAGATTTGCCTCATTTCTAAAGTAGTTTATTGAGAAAACCAACATCGCACATTGCCGAACACTCTACTCTGTGAAATAAGCTGGGTGGGTTCTAAGAATCAGTTGCTTTCCTCCGAAGAAGGTTGAATGCAGCAAGTTCTAACTTTCCTTGTTTGTGTAATCTCACAAGATGTACAATTTACAAGATTCTCTTCATTTCTAAACTACTTGGTTTAGAACAGAAACATCTTCATTGCCCAACACTGGACTCTGTGATATAAGCTAGTTTGCGTCTAGGAATCACTCTTTTTACTACGAAGAAGGAAGAGTGCAGCAAGTTCAAACTTACCTTGTTGGTGTAATCTAATAAGATGTACAAGTTAGTAGATTCGCATCATTTCTAAAGTAGTTTGTTGAGAAAACAAACATCTTCTTTGCCGAACACTGTACTGTGTGAAATAAGCTAGTTCGGTTCTAGGAATCAGTTTCTTTACTACGAAGGAGGAAGAGTGCAGCAAGTTCCAACTTACCTTGATGGTGTACTCTAACAAGATGTACAAGTTAGTAGATTCGAATCATTTCTAAAGTAGTTTGTTTAGGAAACAAACATCTTCATTGCAGAACACTGTACTGTGTGAAATAAGCTAGTTCGGTTCTAGGAATCATTTTTTTTCCACGAATAAGGTTCATTGCAGGAAGTCCAAACTTTCCTTGTTAATGTAAACTAAAAAGATGTACAACTAAGTAGATTGGCCTCTTTTCTACAGGAGTTTGTTTAGAAAACAAACATCTTCATTGCCGAACCCTGTACTGTGTGAAATGAGCTACTTCGGTTCTAGGAATCAGTTTCTTTCCTACGAAGAAGGTTGAGTGCAGCAAGTTCAAACTTACCTTGTTTCTGTAATCTAACAAGATGTACAAGTTAGTATATTCGCCTCATTTCTAAAGTAGTTTGTTTAGAAAACAAACATCTTCATTCCCAAACACTCGGCTGTGTGCAATAAGCAAGTTGGGTTCTAGGAATCTGATGCTTTCCTACGAAGAAGGTTCAGTGCAGCAAGTTCAAACTTTCCCTTTTAATGTAATCTAAAACGATGTATAACTTAGTAGATAGGCCTCATTTTTAAAGTAGATTTTTGAGAAAACAAACATCTTCATTGCCGAACAATACTGTGTGAAATAAGCTAGTTCGGTTCTAGGAGTCAGCTGCTTTCCTACGAAGAACCTTGATTGCAGGAAGTTCAAACTCTCCTTGTTTGTGTGATCTAACAAGATGTACAACTTACAAGTTTCGCCTCATTTCTAAAGTAGTTTGTTTAGAAAACAAACATCTTCATTGCCGAACACTGTACTGTGTGAAATAAGCTAAGTCGGTTATAGCAATCAGTTTCTTTTCGACAAAGATGGTTGAGTGCAGGAAGTTCAAACTTTCCTTGTTAATGTTATATAAAAAGATGTACTACTTAGTAGATTTGCCTCATTTCTAAAGTAGTTTATTGAGAAAACCAACATCGTCATTGCCGAACACTCTACTCTGTGAAATAAGCTAGGTGGGTTCTAAGAATCAGTTGCTTTCCTCCGAAGAAGGTTGAGTGCAGCAAGTTCTAACTTTCCTTGTTTGTGTAATCTCACAAGATGTACAATTTACAAGATTCCCTTCATTTCTAAACTACTTGGTTTAGAATAGAAACATCTTCATTGCCCAACACTGGACTCTGTGATATAAGCTAGTTCGCGTCTAGTAATCACTCTTTTTACTACGAAGAAGGAAGAGTGCAGCAAGTTCAAACTTACCTTGTTGGTGTAATCTAACAAGATGTACAAGTTAGTAGATTCACCTCATTTCTAAAGTAGTTTGTTGATAAAACAAACATCTTCTTTGCCGAACACTGTACTGTGTGAAATAAGCTAGATCGGTTCTAGGAATCAGTTTCTTTTCCACGACGAAGGTTGATTGCAGTAAGTTCAAACTATCCTTGTTAATGTAATCTAAAAAGATGTACAACGTAGTAGATTGGCCTCGTTTCTACAGGAGATTGTTTAGGAAACAAACATCTTCATTGCCAAACACTGTACTGTGTGAAATAAGCTAGTTCTGTTCTAGGAATCAGTTTCTTTCCTTCGAAGAAGGTTGAGTACAGCAAGTTCAAACTTACCTTGTTTGTGTTATCTAACAAGATGTACAAGTTAGGAGATTCGCCTCATTTCTAACGTTCTTTGTTTAGAAAAAAGAAACATCTTCGTTTCCGAACACGGGACTGTGTGAAATAGGGTGGTTGCGTTCTAAGAATCAGTTTCTTTTGACCAAGATGTTTGAGTGGAAAAAATTCAAACTTTCCTTGTTAATGTAATGTAACAAGATGTATAGCTTAGTAGAGTCTCCTCATTTCTAATGTACTTTGATTTGAAAACAAACATCTTCATTGCCGAACAGTCTACTGTGTTAAGTAAGATAGTTCGGTTCTCCAATCATGTCTTTCCTACGGAGAAGGTTGAGTGCAGCAAGCTCAAACTTACCTTGTTTGTGTAATCTAACAAGATGTACAAGTTAGGAGATTCGCCTCATTTCTAAAGTAGTTTTTTAGAAAACAAACATCTTCATTGCCGAACAATACTGTGTGAAATAAGCTAGTTCGGTTCTAGGAGTCAGCTGCTTTCCTACGAAGAACCTTGATTGCAGGAAGTTCAAACTCTCCTTGTTTGTGTGATCTAAGAAGATGTACAACTTACAAGTTTCGCCTCATTTCTGAAGTAGTTTGTCTACAAAACAAACATCTTCATTGCCGAACACTGTACTGTGTGAAATAAGCTAAGTCGGTTATACCAATCAGTTTCTTTTCGACAAAGATGGTTGAGTGAAGCAAGTTCAAACTTTCCTTGTTAATGTTATTTAAAAAGATGTACTACTTAGTAGATTTGCCTCATTTCTAAAGTAGTTTGTTGAGAAACCAAACATCTTCATTGCCGAACACTCTACTCTGTGAAATAAGCTCGGTGGGTTCTAAGAATCAGTTGCTTTCCTCCGAAGAAGGTTGAGTGCAGCAAGTTCTAACTTTCCTTGTTTGTGTAATCTCACAAGATGTTCAATTTACAAGTTTCTCTTCATTTCTAAACTACTTGGTTTAGAACAGAAACATCTTCATTGCCCAACACTGGACTCTGTGATATAAGCTAGTTCGCTTCTAGGAATCAGTTCCTTTACTACGTAGAAGGAAGAGTGCAGCAAGTTCAAACTTACCTTGTTGGTGTAATCTAACAAGATGTACAAGTTAGTAGATTCACCTCATTTCTAAAGTATTTTGTTGAGAAAACAAACATCTTCATTGCTGTACACTGTACTGTGTGAAATAAGCTAGTTCGGTTATAGGAATCAGTTTCTTTTCCACGACGAAGGCTGATTGCAGCAAGTTCAAACTTTCCTTGTTAATGTAATCTAAAAAGATGTACAACGTAGTAGATTGGCCTCGTTTCTACAGGAGTTTGTTTAGGAAACAAACATCTTCATTGCCGAACACTGTAGTGCTGGAAATAAGCTGGTTCAGTTCTAGGAATCAGTTTCTTTTCCACGAAGAATGTTGATTGCAGCAAGTTCAAACTTCCCTTGTTAATGTAATCTAAAAAGATGTATAACGTAGTACATTGGCCTCGTTTCTACAGGAGTTTGTTTAGAAAACAAACATCTTCATTGCCCAACCCTGTACTGTGTGAAATAAGCTACTTCGGTTCTAGAAATCAGTTTCTTTCCAACGAAGAAGGTTGAGTGCAGCAAGTTCAAACTTACCTTGTTTGTGTAATTCAACAAGATATGCAAATTAGGATATTCCCCTCATTTCTAAAGTTCTTTGTTTAGAAAACAAACATCTTCATTGCCGAACACAGTACAGTGTGAAATAGGCTAGTTTCGTTCTAAGAATCTGTTTCTTTTGACCAAGATTTTAGAGTGGAACAAGTTCAAACTTTCCTTGTTAATGTAATGTAGCAAGATGTATAGCTTAGTAGAGTCTCCACATTTCTAATGTACTTTCATTAGAAAACAAACATCTCCATTGCCGAACACTCTACTGTGTTAAGTAAGATAGTTCGGGTCTCCAATCATGTCTTTCCTACGGAGAAGGTTGAGTGCAGCAAGTTCAAACTTACCTTCTTTGTTTAATCTAACAAGATGTACAAGTCAGGAGATTCGCCTCATTTCTAAAGTAGTTTGTATAGAAAACAAACATCTTCATTCCCGAACACTCTGCTGTGTGGAATAAGCAAATTGGGTTATAGGAATCTGATGCTTTCCTACGAAGAAGGTTCAGTGCAGCAAGTTCAAACTTTCCCTGTTAAAGTAATTTAAACGATGTATAACTTAGTAGATTGGCCTCATTATTAAAGTAGTTTTTTGAGAAAACAAACATCTTCGTTGCCGAAAACTACTGTGTGAAATAAGCTAATTCGGTTCTAAGAGTCAGCTGCTTTCCTACGAAGAACCTGGATTGCAGGAATTTCAAACTCTCCTTGTTTGTGTGACCTAACAAGATGTACAACTTACAAGTTTCGCCTCATTTCTAAAGTAGTTTGTTTAGAAAACAAACATGTTCATTACCGAACACTGTACTGTGTGAAATAATCTAAGTCGGTTATAGCAATCAGTTTCTTTTCGACAAAGATGGTTGAGTGCAGCAAGTTCAAACTTTCCTTGTTAATGTTATTTAAAAAGATGTACTACTTAGTAGATTTGCCTCATTTCTAAAGTCGTTTGTTGAGAAACCCAACATCTTCATTGGCGAACACTCTACTCTGTGAAATAAGCTAGGGGGGTTCGAAGAATCACTTGCTTTCCTCTGAAGAAAGTTGAGTGCAGCAACTTCTAACTTTCCTTGTTTGTGTAACCTCACAAGATGTACAATTTACAATTTTCTCTTCATTTCTAAAAGACTTGGTTTAGAACAGAAACACCTTCATTGCACAACACTGCACTCTGTGTTATAAACTAGTTCGCTTCTAGGAATCAGTTTCTTTACTACGAAGAAGGAAGAGTGCAGCAAGTTCAAACTTACCTTGTTGGTGTAATCTAACAAGATGTACAAGTTAGTAGATTCGCCTCATTTCTAAAGTAGTTTGTTGACAAAAAAAACATATTCATTGCCGAACACTGTACTGGGTGAAATAAGCTAGTTCGGTTCTAGGAATCAGTTTCTTTTCCACGACAAAGGTTGATTGCAGCAAGTTCAAACTTTCCTTGTTAATGTAATCTAAAAAGATGTACAACGTAGTAGATTGGGCTAGTTTCTATAGGAGGTTGTTCAGGAAACAAACATCTTCATTGCCGAACACTGGACTGCTTGAAATAAGCTAGTTCGGTTCTAGGAATCAGTTTCTTTTCTACGAAGACGGTTGATTGCAGCAAGCTCAAACTTTCCTTGTTAATGTAATCTAAAAAGATGTACAACTTAGTAGATTGGCCTCATTTCTAGAGGAGTTTGTTTAGAAAACAAACATCTTCATTGGCGAACCCTGTACTGTGTGAATAAGCTTACTTGGTTCTAGGAATTAGTTTTTCCTCCATAGAAGGTTAAGTGCAGCAAGTTCAAACCTACCTTATTTGTGTAATCTATCAAGATGTACAAGTTAGGAGATTCGCCTCATTTCTAAAGTTCTTTGTTTAGAAAACAAACATCTTCATTGCCGAACACGGTACCGTGTGAAATAGGCTGGTTTCATTCTAAGAATCAGTTTCTTTTGACCAAGATGTTTGAGTGGAACAAGTTCAAACTTTCCTTGTTAATGTAATGTAACAAGATGTATAGCTTAGTAGAGTCTCCTCATTTCTAATGTACTTTGATTAGAAAACAAACATCTTCATTGCCGAACACTCTACTGTGTTAAGTAAGATAGTTCGGTTCTGCAATCATGTCTTTCCTACGGAGAAGGTTGAGTACAGCAAGCTCAAACTTACCCTGTTTGTGTAATCTAACAAGATGTACAAGTTAGGAGATTCCCCTCATTTCTAACGTATTTTGTTTGGAAAACAAACATCTTCATTCCCGAACACTCTCCTGTGTGGAATAAGCAAGTTGGGTTCTAGGAATCTGATGCTTTCCTACGAAGAAGGGTCAGTGCAGCAATTTGAAACTTTCCCTGTTAATGTAATCTAAAACGATGTATAACTTAGTAGATTGGCCTCATTTTTAAAGTAGTTTTTTGAGAAAACAAACATCTTCGTTTCCAAACACTACTGTGTGAAATAAGCTAGTTCGGTTCTAGGAGTAATTTGCTTTCCTACGAAGAACCTGATTGCAGGAAGTTCAAACTCTCCTTGTTTGTGTGATCTAACAAGATGTACAACTTAAAAGTTTGCCTCATTTCTAAAGTAGTTTGTTTAGAAAACAAACATCTTCATTGCAACACTGTACTGTGCTGTATTTAATAAGCTAATTCGGTTATAGCAATCAAATTCTTTTCGACAAAGATGGTTGAGTGCAGCAAGTTCAAACTTTCCTTGTTAATGTTATTTAAAAGATGTACTACTTAGTAGATTTGCCTCATTTCTAAAGAAGTTTGTTGAGAAAACCAACATCTTCATTGCCAACACTCTACTCTGTGAAATAAGCTAGGTGGGTTCTAAGAATTAGTTGCTTTCCCTACGGAGAAGGTTGAGTGCAGGAAGTTCTAACTTTCCTTGTTTGTGTCATCTCACAAGATGTACAATTTACAAGTTTCTCTTCATTTCTAAACTACTTGGTTTAGAACAGAAACATCTTCATTGCCCAACACTGACACTGTGATATAAGCTAGTTCAATCAGTTTCTTTACTACGAAGAAGGAAGAGTGCAGCAAGTTCAAACTTACCTTGTTGGTGTAATCTAACGAGATGTACAAGTTAGTAGATTCGCCTCATTTCTAAAGTAGTTTGTTGAGAAAACAAACATCTTCATTGCCGAACACTGTACTGTGTTAAATAAGCTAAGTCTGTTATTGCAATCAGTTTGTTTTCCACAAAGATGGTTGATAAGCAAGTTCAAACTTTCCTTGTAATCTAAAAAGATGTACAACGTAGTAGATTGGCTTCGTTTCTACAGGAGTTTGTTTAGGAAACAAAGATCTTCATTGCCAACACTGTACTGAAATAAGCTAGTTCGGTTCTAGAATCAGTTTCTTTTCCACGAAGAAGGTTGATTGCAGCAAGTTTCAAACTTTCCTTGTTAATGTAATCTAAAAGATGTACAACGTAGTAGATTGGCCTCATTTCTAAAGGAGTTTGTTTAGAAAACAAACATCTTCATTGGCTTAACCCTGTACTGTGTGAAATAAGCTACTTTGGTTCTAGGAATCAGTTTCTTTCCTACGAAGAAGGTTGAGTGCAGCAAGTTCAAACTATTTGTGTAATCTAACAAGATGTACAAGTTAGGAGATTCGCCTCATTTCTAAAGTTCTTTGTTTAGAAAACAAACATCTTCATTGCCGAACACTGTACTGTGTGAAAATAGGCTGGTTTCATTCTAAGAATCAGTTTCTTTTGACCAAGATGTTTGAGTGGAACAAGTTCAAACTTTCCTTGTTAATGTAATGTAACAAGATGTATAGCTTAGTAGAGTCTCCTCATTTCTAATGTACTTTGATTAGAAAACAAACATCTTCATTGCCTAACACTCTACTGTGTTAAATAAGCTAGTTCGGTTCTAGGAATCATGTCTTTCCTACAAAGAAGGTTGAGTGCAGCAAGTTCAAACTTACCCTGTTTGTGTAATCTAACAAGATGTACAAGTTAGAGATTCCTCATTTCTAACGTATTTTGTTTGGAAAAACAAACATCTTCATTCCCTAACACTCTCCTGTGTGGAATAAGCAAGTTGGGTTCTAGGAATCTGATGCTTTCCTACAAAGAAGGGTGAGTGCAGCAATTTGAAACTTTCCCTGTTAATGTAATCTAAAAAGATGTATAACTTAGTAGATTGGCCTCATTTTAAAGTAGTTTTTTGAGAAAACAAACATCTTCATTTCCAAACACTACTGTGTGAAATAAGCTAGTTCGGTTCTAGGAGTAATTTGCTTTCCTACGAAGAACCTGATTGCAGGAAGTTCAAACTCTCCTTGTTTGTGTGATCTAACAAGATGTACAACTTAAAAGTTTGCCTCATTTCTAAAGTAGTTTGTTTAGAAAACAAACATCTTCATTGCCGAACACTGTACTGTATGAAATAAGCTAATTCAGTTATAGGAATCAGTTTCTTTTCCACAAAGATGGTTGAGTGCAGCAAGTTCAAACTTTCCTTGTTAATGTTATTTAAAAGATGTACTACTTAGTAGATTTGCCTCATTTCTAAAGAAGTTTGTTGAGAAAACCAACTTCGTCATTGCCGAACACTCTACTCTGTGAAATAAGCTAGGTGGGTTCTAAGAATTAGTTGCTTTCCTACGGAGAAGGTTGAGTGCAGGAAGTTCTAACTTTCCTTGTTTGTGTCATCTCACAAGATGTACAATTTACAAGTTTCTCTTCATTTCTAAACTACTTGGTTTAGAACAGAAACATCTTCATTGCCCAACACTGGACACTGTGATATAAGCTAGTTCGCTTCTAGGAATCAGTTTCTTTACTACGAAGAAGGAAGAGTGCAGCAAGTTCAAACTTACCTTGTTGGTGTAATCTAACGAGATGTACAAGTTAGTAGATTCGCCTCATTTCTAAAGTAGTTTGTTGAGAAAACAAACATCTTCATTGCCGAACACTGTACTGTGTTAAATAAGCTAAGTCTGTTATTGCAATCAGTTTGTTTTCGACAAAGATGGTTGAGTGCAGCAAGTTCAAACTTTCCTTGGTAATGTAATCTAAAAGGATGTACAACGTAGTAGATTGGCTTCGTTTCTACAGGAGTTTGTTTAGGAAACAAAGATCTTCATTGCCGAACACTGTACTGCGTGAAATAAGCTAGTTCGGTTCTAGGAATCAGTTTCTTTTCCACGAAGAAGGTTGATTGCAGCAAGTTCAAACTTTCCTTGTTAATGTAATCTAAAAAGATGTACAACGTAGTAGATTGGCCTCCTTTCTACAGGAGTTTGTTTAGGAAACAAACATCTTCATTGCCAACCCTGCACTGTGTGAAATAAGCTACTTCGGTTCTAGCAATCAGTTTCTTTTCCTACGAAGAAGGTTGAGTGCAGCAAGTTCAAACTTACCTTGTTTGTGAAATCTAACAAAATGTACAAGTTACAAGATTCGCCTCATTTCTAAAGCAGTTTGTTGAGAAAACAAACATCTTCATTGCCGAACACTGTACTGTGTGAAATAAGCTAGTTCGGTTCTAGGAATCAGTTTCTATTCCACGACGAAGATTGATTGCAGCAAGTTCAAGCTTTCCTTGTTAATGTAATCTAAAAGGATATACAACGTAGTTGATTGGCCTCGTTTCTACAGGAGTTTGTTTAGGAAACAAACATCTTCATTGCCGAACACTGTACTGTGTGAAATAAGCTAGTTCCGTTATAGGAATCAGTTTCTTTTCCACGAAGAAGGTTGATTGCAGCAAGTTCAAACTTTCCTTGTTAATGTAATCTAAAACGATGTACAACTTAGTAGATTGGCCTCATTTCTACAGGAGTTTGTTTAGAAAAGAAACATCTTCATTTGCGAACCCTGTACTGTGTGAAATAAGCTACTTTGGTTCTAGGAATCAGTTTCTTTCCTACAAAGAAGGTTGAGTGCAGCAAGTTCAAACTTTCCTTGTTTGTGTAATCTAACAAGATGTACAAGTTAGGAGATTCGCCTCATTTCTAAAGTAGTTTGTTGAGAAAACAAACATCTTCATTGCCGAACACTGTACTGCGTGAAATAAGCTAGTTCGGTTCTAGGAATCAGTTTCTTTTCAACGACGAAGGTTGATTGCAGCAAGTTCAAACTTTCATTGTTGTTAATGTAATCTAAAAGGATGTACAACGTAGTAGATTGGCCTCGTTTCTACAGGAGTTTGTTTAGGAAACAAACATCTTCATTGCCGAACACTGTACTGTGTGAAATAAGCTACTTCAGTTCTAGGAATCAGTTATATATCCACGAAGAAAGTTGATTGCAGCAAGTTCAAACTTCCCTTGTTAATGTAATCTAAAAAGATGTACAACAAAGTAGATTGGCCTCATTTCTACAGGAGTTTGTTTAGAAAACAAACATCTTCATTGCCGAACCCTGTACTGTGTGAAATAAGCTACTTCGGTAATAGGAATCAGTTTCTATCCTAAGAAGAAGGTTGAGTGCAACAAGTTCAAACTTACCTTGTTTGTGTAATCTAACAAGATGTACAAGTTAGGAGAATCGCCTCATTTCTAAAGTAGTTTGTTGAGAAAACAACCATCTTCATTGACGAACACTGTACTGTGTGAAATAAGCTAGTTCGGTTCTAGGAATCAGTTTCTTTTCCAGGACGAAGGTTGTTTGCAGCAAGTTCAAACTTTCCTTGTTAATGTAATCTAAAAGGATGTACAACGTAGTAGATTGGCCCCGTTTCTACAGGAGTTTGTTTAGGAAACAAATATCTTCATTGCCGAACACTGTACTGTGTGAAATAAGCTAGTTCGGTTCTAGGAACCAGTTTCTTTTCCACGAAGAAGGTTGATTGCAGCAAGTTCAAACTTTCCTTGTTAATGTAATCTAAAAAGATGTTCAACTAAGTAGATTGGCCTCATTTCTACAGGAGTTTGTTCAGAAAACAAACATCTTCATTGCCGAACCCTGTACTGTGTGAAATAAGCTACTTCGGTTCTAGGAATCAATTACTTTCCTATGAAGAAGGTTGAGTGCAGCAAGTTCAAACTTACCTTGTTTGTGTAATCTAAAAAAATGTACAAGTTAGGAGATTCGCCTCATTTCTAAAGTAGTTTGTTGATTTAACAAACATCATCATTGCCGAACACTGTACTGTGTGAAATAAGCTAGTTCGGTTCTAGGTATCAGTTTCTTTTCCACACGAAGGTTCATTGCACCAAGTTCAACCTTTCCTTGTTAATGTAATCTAAAAGGATGTACAACGTAGTATATTGGCCTCGTTTCTACAGGAGTTTGTTTAGGAAACAAACATCTTCATTGCCGAACACTGTACTGTGTGAAATAAGCTAGTTCGGTTCTAGGAATCAGTTTCTTTTCCACGAAGAATGTTGATTGCAGCAAGTTCAAATTTTCCTTTTTAATGTAATCTAAAAAGATGTTCAACTTAGTAGATTGGCCTCATTTCTACAGGAGTTTGTTTAGAAAACAAACATCTTCATTGCTAAACCCTGTTCTGTGTGAAATAAGCAACTTAGGTTCTAGGAATCAGTTTCTTTCCTACGAAGAATGTTGAGTGCAGCAAGTTAAAACGTACCTTGTTTGTGTAATCAAACAAGATGTACAAGTTAGGAGATTCGCCTCATTTCTAAAGTTCTTTGTTTAGAAAACAAACATCTTCATTGCCGAACACTGTACTGTGTGAAATAGCCTGTTTTCGTTCTAAGAATCAGTTTCTTTTGACCAAGATGTTTGAGTGGAACAAGTTCAAACTTTCCTTGTTAATGTAATCTAACAAGATGGACAAGTTAGGAGATTCACCTCATTTCTAAAGTAGTTTGTTGAGAAAACAAACATCTTCTTTGCCGAACCCTGTACTGTGTGAAATAAGGTACTTCGGTTCTAGGAATCAGTTTCTTTCCTACGAAGAAGTTTGAGTGCAGGAAGTTCAAACTTACCTTGTTTGTGTAATCTAACAAGATGTACAAGTTAGGAGATTCACCTCTTTTCTAGTTTGTTGAGAAAACAAATATCTTCATTGCCGAACACTGTACTGTGTGAAATAAGCTAGTTCGGTTCTACGAATCAGTTTCTTTTCCACGACGAAGGTTGATTGCAGCAAGTTCAAACTTTCTTTGTTAATGTAATCTAAAAGGATATACAACATAGTAGATTGGCCTCGTTTCTACAGGAGTTTGTTTAGGAAACAAACATCTTCATTGCCGAACACTGTACTGTGTGAAATAAGCTAGTTCGGTTCTAGGAATCGGTTTCTTTTCCACGAAGAAAGTTGATTGCAGCAAGTTCAAACTTTCCTTGTTAATGTAATCTAAAAAGATGTACAACTTAGTAGATTGGCCTCATTTCTACAGGAGTTTGTTCAGAAAACAAACATCTTCATTGCTGAACCCTGTACTGTGTGAAATAAGCTACTTCAGTTCTAGGAATCAGTTTCTTTCCTATGAAGAAGGTTGAGTGCAGCAAGTTCAAACTTACCTTGTTGGTGTAATCTAACAAGATGTACAAGTTATGAGGTTCGCCTCATTTCTAAAGTAGTTTGTTGAGAAAACAAATATCTTCATTGCTAAACACTGTACTCTGTGAAATAAGCTAGTTCGGTTCTAGGAATCAGTTTCTTTTCCACGACGAAGGTTGATTGCACCAAGTTCAAACTTTCCTTGTTAATGTAATCTAAAAGGATGTACAACGTAGTAGATTGGCCTCTTTTCTACAGGAGTTTGTTTAGGAAACAAACATCTTCATTGCCGAATACTGTACTGTGTGAAATAAGCTAGTTGGTTCTAGGAATCAGTTTCTTTTCCACAACAAAGGTTGATTGAAGCAAGTTCAAACTTTCCTTGTTAATGTAATCTAAAAGGATATACAAAGTACTAGATTGGCCTCGTTTCTACAGGAGTTTGTTTAGGAAACAAACACCTTCATTGCCGAACACTGTACTGTGTGAAATAATCTACTTCGATTCTAGGAATCAGTTTCTTTCCTACGAAGAAGGTTGAGTGCAGCAAGTTCAAACTTACCTTGTTTGTGTAATCTAAGAAGATGTACAAGTTAGGAGATTCGCCTCATTTCTAAAGTAGTTTGTTGAGAAAACAAACATCTTCATTGCTGAACACTGTACTGTGTGAAATAAGCTAGTTCGGTTCTAGGAATCAGTTTCTTTTCCACGAAGAAGGTTGATTGCAGCAATTTCAAACTTTCCTGGTTAATGTAATCTAAAAGGATGTACAATGTAGTAGATAGGCCTCGTTTCTACAGGAGTTTTTTTAGGAAACAAACATCTTCATTGCCGAACACTGTACTGTGTGAAATAAGCTAGTTCGGTTCTAGGAATCAGTTTCTTTTCCATGAAGAAGGTTGATTGCAGCAAGTTCAAACTTTCCTTGTTAATGTTTTCCAAAACGATTTTCAACTTAGTAGATTGGCGTCATTTCTACAGGAGTTTGTTTAGAAAACAAACATCTTTATTGCCTAACCCTGTACTGTGTGAAATAAGCTACTTCGGTTTTAGGAATCAGTTTCTTTCCTACGAAGAAGGTTGAGTGCAGCAAGTTCAAACTTACCTTGTTTGTGTAATCTAACAAGATGTACAAGTTAGGAGATTCGCCTCATTTCTAAAGTTCTTTGTTTGGAAAACAAACATCTTCATTTTCAAACATGGTACAGTGTGAAATAGGCTGGTTTCGTTCTAAGAATCAGTTTCTTTTGACCAAGATGTTTGAGTGGAACAAGTTCAAACTTTCCTTTTTAATGTAACGTAACAAGATCGATAGCATAGTAGAGTCTCCTCATTTCTAATGTACTTTGATTAGAAAACAAACATCTTCATTGCGAATACTCTACTGTTAAGTAAGATAGTTCGGTTCTCCAATCATGTCTTTCCTACGGAGAAGGTTGATTGCAGCAAGTTCAAACTTTCCTTGTTAATGTAATCTAAAAAGATGTACAACTTAGTAGATTGGCCTCATTTCTACAGGAGTTTGTTTAGAAAACAAACATCTTCATTGCCTAACCCTGTACTCTGTGAAATAAGCTACTTCGGTTTTAGGAATCAGTTTCTTTCCTACGAAGAAGGTTGAGTGCAGCAAGTTCAAACTTACCTTGTTTGTGTAATCTAACAAGATGTACAAGTTAGAGATTCGCCTCTTTTTAAAAATCTAAAAACAAAGTTCAAACTTTCCTTGTTAATGTAATTAAAAGGATGTACAACGTTTGTTGAGAAAACAAACATCTTCATTGGAACACTGTACTGTGTGAAATAAGCTAGTTAGGTTCTAGGAATCAGTTTCTTTTCCACGAAGAAGGTTGATTGCAGCAAGTTCAAACTTTCCTTTTTAATGTAATCTAAAAAGATGTACAACGCATAGTAGGTCTCATTGCTGATCCCACTGTTTCTAATCAGGAGTTTGTTTAGGAAACAAACATCTTCTAACACTGTACTGTGTTGAGAAAACAAACATCTTCATTCAACACTGTACTCTAATCATCAGTTTCTTTTCCACGAAGAAGGTTGATTGCAGCAAGTTCAAACTTTCCTTGTTAATGTAATCTAAAAATATGTTTCAACATAGTAGATTTCCCTCATTTCTACAGGAGTTTGTATAGAAAGTTCAAACTTTTCCTTGTTAATGTAATCTAAAAATATGTTCAACTTGTAGATTGGCCCATTTACTTTGTTTAGTGAAACAAGCTACTTCATTCTAGGAATCAGTTTCTTTCCTCTGAAGAAGGTTGAGTGCAGCAAGTTCAAACTTACCTTGTTTGTGTAATCTTAACAAGACTGTGAAATGAAGAATCAGTTTCTTTTCCAAGATTTCTGCTGATTGCAAGATGTACAAAGCAGTTTCTTTCTAAAGTAGTTTGAGAAAACAAACATCTTCATTGCCGAACACTGTACTGTGTGAAATAAGCTAGTTTGGTTCTAGGAATCAGTTTCTTTTCCACGCTGTGAAATAAACAATTTGGGAATCTGAAGGTTGATTGAAGCAAGTTCAAACTTTCCTTGTTAATGTAATCTAAAAGGATGTACAACGTAGTAGATAGGTCTCGTTTCTAAGTTTGTTTAGGAAACAAACATCTTCATTGCCGAACACTGTACTGTGTGAAATAAGCTAGTTCGGTTCTAGGAACTTTTCTTTTCCATGAAGTAATCTAAAAAACTAATGTAATCAAAAATATTTTCAACTTAGTAGATTGGCCTCATTTCTACAGGAGTTTGTTTAGAAAACAAACATCTTCATTGCTGATCCCTGTACTGTGTGAAATAAGCTACTTCGGTTCTAGGAATCAGTTTCTTTCCCTACGAAGAAGGTTGAGTGCAGCAAGTTCAAACTTACCTTGTTTGTGTAATCTAACAAGATGTACAAGTTAGTTCATTCCTAAAAATAGTTTGTTGAGAAAATAAACATCTTCATTCCCTCACTGTACTGTGTGAAATAAGCTAGTTTGGTTCTAAAGGTTGATTGAAGCAAGTTCAAACTTTCCTTGTTAATGTAATCTTCTTTTTCTATTGGAGTTTGTTTAGGAAACAAACATCTTCATTGCCGAACACTGTACTGTGTGAAATAAGCTAGTTCGGTTCTAGGAATCAGTTTCTTTTCCATGAAGAAGGTTGATTGCAGCAAGTTCAAACTTTCCTTGTTAATGTAATCAAAAGATTTTCAACTTAGTAGATTGGCCTCAGGCTACAGGAGTTTGTTTAGAAAACAAACATCTTCATTGCGAACCCTGTACTATGTGAAATAATCTACTTTCTAGAATCAGATTCTTTCCTACGAAGAAGGTTGAGTGCAGCAAGTTCAAACTTACCTTGTTTGTGTAATCCAACAAGATGTACAAGTTAGGAGAATCGCCTCATTTCTAAAGTTCTTTCTTTGGAAAACAAACATCTTCATTGCCGAACACGGTACAGTGTAAAAAACTGGTTTCCATTCTAAGAATCAGTTTTCTTTTGACCAAGATGTTTGAGTGGAACAAGTTCAAACTTTCCTTGTTAATGTAAGGTAACAAGATCTATAGCTTAGTAGAGTCTCCTCATTTCTAATGTACTTTGATTAGAAAACAAACATCTTCATTGCCTAATACTCTACTGTGTTATTAAGATAGTTCGGTTCTCCAATCATGTCTTTCCTAGGAGAAGGTTGAGTGCAGCAAGTTCAAACTTACCTTGTTTGTGTAATCTAACAAGGTGTACAAGTTAGGAGATTTGCCTCATTTCTAAAGTAGTTTGTTGAGATAACAAACCTCTTCATTCCCGAACACTATGCTCTGTGGAATAAGCAATTTGGGTTCTAGGAATCTGATGCTTTCCTACGACGAAGGTTGATTGCAGCAAGTTCAAACTTTCCTTGTTAATGTAATCTAAAAGGATATACAACATAGTAGATTGGCCTCGTTTCTACAGGAGTTTGTTTAGGAAACAAACATCTTCATTGCCGAACACTGTACTGTGTGAAATAAGCTAGTTTGGTTCTAGGAATCAGTTTCTTTTCCACGAAGAAAGTTGATTGCAGCAAGTTCAAACTTTCCTTGTTAATGTAATCTAAAAAGATATACAACTTAGTAGATTGGCCTCATTTCTACAGGAGTTTGTTTAGAAAACAAACATCTTCATTGCTGAACCCTGTACTGTGTGAAATAAGCTACTTCGGTTCTAGGAATCAGTTTCTTTCCTATGAAGAAGGTTGAGTGCAGCAAGTTCAAACTTACCTTATTTGTGAAATCTAACAAGATGTACAAGTTACGAGGTTCGCCTCATTTCTAAAGTAGTTTGTTGAGAAAACAAATATCTTCATTGCCAAACACTGTACTCTGTGAAATAAGCTAGTTCGGTTCTAGGAATCAGTTTCTTTTCCACGACGAAGGTTGATTGCAGCAAGTTCAAACTTTCCTTGTTAATGTAATCTAAAAGGATGTACAACGTAGTAGATTGGCCTCTTTTCTACAGGAGTTTGTTTAGGAAACAAACATCTTCATTGCCGAATACTGTACTGTGTGAAATAAGCTAGTTGGTTCTAGGAATCAGTTTCTTTTCCACAACAAAGGTTGATTGAAGCAAGTTCAAACTTTCCTTGTTAATGTACTCTAAAAGGATATACAACGTACTAGATTGGCCTCGTTTCTATAGGAGTTTGTTTAGGAAACAAACACCTTCATTGCCGAACACTGTACTGTGTGAAATAATCTACTTCGGTACTAGGAATCAGTTTCTTTCCTACGAAGAAGGTTGAGTGCAGCAAGTTCAAACTTACCTTGTTTGTGTAATCTAAGAAGATGTACAAGTTAGGAGATTCGCCTCATTTCTAAAGTAGTTTGTTGAGAAAACAAACATCTTCATTGCCGAACACGGTACAGTGTGAAATTGGCTGGTTTCATTCTAAGAATCAGTTTCTTTTCCACGAAGAAGGTTGATTGCAGCAATTTCAAACTTTCCTGGTTAATGTAATCTAAAAGGATGTACAACGTAGTAGATAGGCCTCGTTTCTACAGGAGTTTGTTTAGGAAACAAACATCTTCATTGCTGAACACTGTACTGTGTGAAATAAGCTATTTCGGTTCTAGGAATCAGTTTCTTTTCCATGAAGAAGGTTGATTGCAGCAAGTTCAAACTTTCCTTGTTAATGTAATACAAAAAGATTTTCAACTTAGTAGATTGGCCTCACTTCTACAGGAGTTTGTTTAGAAAACAAACATCTTCATTGCCGAACCCTGTACTATGCGAAATAAGCTACTTCGGTTCTAGGAATCAGTTTCTTTCCTACGAAGAAGGTTGAGTGCAGCAAGTTCAAACTTACCTTGTTTGTGTAATCCAACAAGATGTACAAGTTAGGAGATTCGCCTCATTTCTAAAGTTCTTTCTTTGGAAAACAAACATCTTCATTGCCGAACACGGTACAGTGTAAAATAGGCTGGTTTCGTTCTAAGAATCAGTTTCTTTTGACCAAGATGTTTGAGTGGAACAAGTTCAAACTTTCCTTGTTAATGTAAGGTAACAAGATCTATAGCTTAGTAGAGTCTCCTCATTTCTAATGTACTTTGATTAGAAAACAAACATCTTCATTGCTGAATACTCTACTATGTTAAGTAAGATATTTTGGTTCTACAATCATGTCTTTCCTACGTAGAAGGTTGAGTGCAGCAAGTTCAAACTTACCTTGTTTGTGAAATCTAACAAGATGTACAAGTGAGGAGATTCGCCTCATTTCTAAAGTAGTTTGTTTTCAAAACAAACATCTTCATTGCCGAACACTGTACTGTGTGAAATAAGCTAATTCGGTTCTAGGAATCAGTTTCTTTTCCATGATGAAGGTTGGTTGCAGCAAGTTCACAGTTTTCTTGTTAATGTAATCTAAAAGGATGTACAACGTAGTAGATTGGCCTCGTTTCTACAGGAGTTTGTTTAGAAACAAACATCTTTATTCCCGAAAACTGTACTGTGTGAAATAAGCTAGTTCAGTTCTAGGTGTCAGTTTCTTTTACACCTAAGAAGGTTGATTGCAGCAAGTTCAAACTTTCCTTATTAATGTAATCTAAAAGATGTACAACTTAGTAGATTGGCCTCATTTCTACAGGAGTTTGTTTAGAAGACAAACATCTTCATTGCCGAACCCTGTACTGTGTGAAATAAGCTCCTTCGGTTCTAGGAATCAGTTTCTTTCCTACGAAGAAGGTTGAGTGCAGCAAGTTCAAACTTCCTTGTTTGTGTAATCTAACAAGATGTACAAGTTAGGAGATTCGCCTCATTTCTAAAGTAGTTTGTTGAGAAAACAAACATCTTCTTGCCGAACACGATACACTGTGAAGTAGTCTGTTTTCGTTCTAAGAATCAGTTTCTTTTGACCAAGATGTTTGAGTGGAACAAGTTCAAACTTTCCTTGTTAATGTAACCTAACAAGATGTATAGATTAGTAGAGTCTCCTCATTTCTAATGTACTTTGATTAGAAAACAAACATCTTCATTGCCGAATACTCTACTGTGTTAAGTAAGATAGTTCGTTTCTCCAATCATGTCTTTCCCTCACGGAGAAGTTTGAGTGCAGCAAGTTCAAACTTACCTTGTTTGTGTAATCTAACAAGATGTACAAGTTAGAGATTCGCCTCATTTCTAAAGTAGTATGTTTAGAAAACAATTATCTTCATTCCCGAACACTCTGCTGTGTGGAATAAGCAAGTTGGGTTCTAGGAATCTGATGCTTTTCCTACGAAGAACGTTCAGTGCAGCAAGTTCAAACTTTCCCTGTTAATGTTATTTAAAAAGATGTACTGCTTAGTATATTTGCCTCATTTCTAAAGTAGTTTGTTGAGAAAAACCAACATCTTCTTTGCCGAATACTCTACTCTGTGAAATAAGCTAGGTGGGTTCTAAGAATCAGTTGCTTTCCTCCAAGAAGGTTGAGTGCAGCAAGTTCTAACTTTCCTTGTTTGTGTAATCTCACAAGATGTCCAGTTTACACGTTTCTCTTCATGTCTAAAACTACTTCCTTTAGAACAGAAACATCTTCATTGCCCAACACTGGACTCTGTGATATAAGCTAGTTCGAGCTTCTAGGAATCAGTTTCTTTACTACTAAGAAAGAAGAGTGCAGCAAGTTCAAACTTACCTTGTTGGTGTAATCTGACAAGATGTACAAGTTAGTAGATTCGCCTCATTTCTAAAGTAGTTTGTTGAGAAAACAAACATCTTCATTGCCGAACACTGTACTGTGTGAAATAAGCTAGTTCGGTTCTAGGAATCAGTTTCTTTTCCACGAGGAAGGTTGGTTGCAGCAACTTCAAAGTTTCCTTGTTAATGTAATCTAAACAGATGTACAACGCAGTGTAATGGCCTCGTTTCTACAGGAGTTTGTTTAGGAAACAAACATCTTCATTGCCGAGCACTGTACTGTGTGAAATAAGCTAGTTCGCTTCTAGGAATCAGTTTCTTTTCCACGAAGAAGATTGATTGCAGCAAGTTCAAACTTTCCTTGTTAATGTAATCTAAAAAGATGTACAACTTAGTAGATTGGCCTCTTCTCTACAGGAGTTTGTTTAGAAAACAAACATCTTCATTGCCGAACCCTGTACTGTGTGAAATAAGGTACTTCGGTTCTAGGAATCAGTTTCTTTCCTACGAAGAAGGTTGAGTGCAGCAAGTTCAAGCATACCATGTACAAGTTAGGAGATTCGACTCATTTCTAAAGTAGTTTGTTTAGTAAACAAACATCTTCATTCCCTCCTTACCTCTGCTGTGTGCAATAAGCAAGTGGGGTTCTAGGAATCTGATGCTTTCCTACGAAGAAGGTTCAGTGCAGCAAGTTCACACTTTCCTGTTAATGTAATCTAAAAAAGATGTATAACTTAGTAGATTGGCCTCATTTTTAAAGTTGTTTTTTAGAAAACAAACATCTTTGTTGCCGAACACTACTTTGTGAAATAAGCTAGTTCGGTTCTAGGAGTCAGTTGCTTTCCTATGAAGAACCTTGATTGCAGGAAGTTCAAACTCTCCTTGTTTATGTGATCTAACAAGATGTACAACTTACAAGTTTCGCCTCATTTCTAAAGTAGTTTGTTCAGAAAACAAACATCTTCATTGGGCGAACACTGTACTGTGTGAAATAAGCTAAGTCCGTTATAGCAATCAGTTTCTTTTCGACAAAGATGGTTGAGTGCAGCAAGTTCAAACTTTCCTTGTTAATGTTATTTAAAAAATGTACTACTTAGTAGATTTGTCTAATTTTAAAGTAGTTTGTTGAGAAAACCAACATCTTCATTGCCGAACACTCTACTCTGTGAAATAAGCTAAGTGGGTTCTAAGAATCAGTTGCTTCCTCCAAGAAGGTTTAGTGCAGCAAGTTCTAACTTTCCTTGTTTGTGTAATCTCACAAGATGTACAATTTACAAGTTTCTCTTCATTTCTAAACTACTTGGTTTTAGAACAGAAACATCTTCATTGCCCAACACTGGACTCTGTGATATAAGCTAGTGCGCTTTCTAGGGAATCAGTTTCTTTACTACGAAGAAGGAAGAGTGCAGCAAGTTCAAACTTACCTTGTTTGTGTAATCTAACAAGATGTACAAGTTAGAGATTCGCCTCATTTCTAAAGTTCTTTGTTTAGAAAACAAACATCTTCATTGCCGAACACTGTACAGTGTGAAATAGCCTGGTTTCGTTCTAAGAATCAGTTTGTTTTGACCAAGATGTCTGAGTGGAACAAGTTCAAACTTTCCTTGTTAATGTAAAAGATGTACAGTAGAGTCTCCTCATTTCTAATGTACTTTGATTAGAAAACAAACATCTTCATTGCAGAACACTCTACTGTGTTAAGTAAGATAGTTCGGTTATCTAATCA
This sequence comes from Orientallactaga sibirica, assembly GCA_036365145.1. NCBI lineage: Eukaryota > Metazoa > Chordata > Mammalia > Rodentia > Dipodidae > Orientallactaga > Orientallactaga sibirica. Next base: position 919 of record JAEOAD010002108.1, on the reverse strand, counting down.
TGTCTTTCATACGGAGAAGGTTGAGTGCACCAAGTTCAAACTACCTTGTTTGTGTAATCCAACAAGATGTACAAGTTAGGAGATTCGCCTCATTTCTAAAGTAGTTTGTTTAGAAAACAAAAATCTTCATTCCCGAACACTCTGCTGTGTGGAATAAGCAAGTTGGATTCTAGGAATCTGATGCTTTCCTACGAAGAATATTCAGTGCAACAAGTTCAAACTTTTCCTGTTAATGTAATCTAAAACGATGTATAACTTAGTAGATTGGCCTCATTTTTAAAGTAGTTTTATGAGAAAACAAACATTTTCGTTGCCGAACACTACTGTGTGAAATAAGCTAGTTCAGTTCTAGGAGTCAGTTGTTTTCCTACGAAGAACCTTGATTGCAGGAAGTTCAAACTCTCCTTGTTTGTGTGATCTAACAAGATGTACAACTTACAAGTTTCGCCTCATTTGTAAAGTAGTTTGTTTGGACAACAAACATCTTCATTGCCGAACCCTGTACTGTGTGAAATAAGCTAGTTCGGTTCTAGGAATCAGTTTCTTTTCCACGACGAAGGTTGATTGCAGCAACTTCAAAGTTTCCTTGTTAATGTAATCTAAACAGATGTACAACGCAGTGGAATGGCCTCGTTTCTACAGGAGTTTGTTTAGGAAACAAACGTCTTCATTGCCGAGCAGTGTACTGTGTGAAATAAGCTAGTTCGGTTCTAGGAATCAGTTTCTTTTCCACGAAGAAGGTTGATTGCAGCAAGTTCAAACGTTCCTTGTTAATGTAATCTAAAAACATGTACAACTTAGTAGATTTGCCTCATTCCTACAGGAGTTTGTTTAGAAAACAAACATCTTCATTGCCGAACCCTGTACTGTGTGATATAAGCTACTTCGGTTCTAGGAATCAGTTTCTTTCCTACGAAGA
>JAEOAD010002052.1:0-51608 GCA_036365145.1 Orientallactaga sibirica | reverse complement strand
TCGGTACTGAAGATGTTTCTTTTCTAAAGAAACTACTTTGATTCCTTAGAACCGAATGAGCTTATTTCACAAAGTACAATGTTCGGCAATGAAGATGTTTGTTTTCAACAAAGTACTTTACAAATGAGGAGAATGTTCTAACTTGGCCATTTTTTAGATTACATTAACAAGGAAAGTTTGAACTTGCTGCACTCGACCTTCTTCGTAGAAATTAAACGGATTCCTAGAAGCGAATTAACTTATTTCACACAGTACAGTGTTCGGTACTGAAGATGTTTCTTTTCTAAAGAAACTACTTTAGAAATGAGGCCAATCTACTACGTTGTGCATCTTTTCAGATTACGTTAACAAGGAAAGTTTGAACGTGCTGCACTCAACCTTCTTCGTAGGAAAGCAAGTGATTCCTAGAATCGAACTAGCTCATTTCACATAGTACAGTGTTCGGTACTGAAGATGTTTCTTTTCTAAAGAAACTACTTTAGAAATGAGGCCAATCTACTACATTGTGCATCTTTTCATATTACATTAACAAGGAAAGTTTGAACTTGCTACACTCAACCTTCTTTGTAGGAAAGCAACTGATTCCTAGAACCGAATGAGCTTATTTCACACAGTACAATGTTCGGCAATGAAGATGTTTGTTTTCTCAACAAACTACTTTACAAATGAGTCGAATCTACTAACTTGTCCATCTTTTTAAATTACATTAACAAGGAAAGTTTGAACTTGCTGCACTCAACCTTCTTTGTAGGAAAGCAACTGATTCCTAGATCCGAATGAGCTTATTTCACACAGTACAATTTCGGCAATGAAGATGTTTGTTTTCTCAACAAAGTACGTTACAAATGAGGTGAACCTTCTAACTTGGCCATCTTTTGAGATTACATTAACAAGGAAAGTTTGAACTTGCTGCACTCAACCTTCTTCTTGTAGAAAAGCAAACTGATTCCCAGAACCGAATTAACTTATTTCACACAGTACAGTTTTCGGTACTGAAGATGTTTCTTTTCTAAAGAAACTACTTTAGAAATGAGGCGAATCCACTAACTTATACATCTTGTTAGATTACACAAAGTAGGAAAGTTTGAACTTGCTGCACTCAACCTTTTTCGTAGAAATTTAACTGATTCCTAGAATCGGATTAACTTATTTCACACAGTACACTGTTCGGTATAGAAGATGTTTCTTTTCTAAAGAAACTACTTTAGAAATGAGGCCAATCTACTACGTTGTGCATCTTTTCAGATTACATTAACAAGGAAAGTTTGAACTTGCTGCACTCAACCTTCTTTGTAGGAAAGCAACTGATTCCTAGAACCGAATGAGCTTATTTCACACAGTACAATGTTTGGCAATGAGGATGTTTGTTTTCTCAATAAACTACTTTACAAATGAGGCGAATCTACTAACTTGGCCATCGTTTGAGATTACATAAACAAGGAAAGTTTGAACTTGCTGCACTCAACCTTCTTCGTAGAAATTAAACTGATTCCTAGAAGTGAATTAACTTATTTCACACAGTACAGTGTTCGGTACTGAAGATGTTTCTTTTCTAAAGAAACTACTTTACAAATGAGGCCAATCTACCACGTTGTGCATCTTTTCAGATTACATTAACAAGGAAAGTTTGAACTTGCTGCACTCAACCTTCTTTGTAGGAAAGCAACTGATTCCTAGAACCGAATGAGCTTATTTCACACAGTACAATGTTTGGCATGAGGATGTTTGTTTTCTCAACAAACTACTTTACAAATGAGGCGAATCTACTAACTTGGCCATCGTTTGAGATTACATAAACAAGGAAAGTTTGAACTTGCTGCACTCAACCTTCTTCAGAAATTAAACTGATTCCCAGAAGCTTAATTAACTTATTTCACACAGTACAGTTTTCGGTACTGAAGATGTTTCTTTCTAAAGAAACTACTTTAGAAATGAGGCTAATCCACTAACTTATACATCTTGTTAGATTACACAAAGTAGGAAAGTTTGAACTTGCTGCACTCAACCTTTTTTGTAGAAATTTAACTGATTCCTAGAATCGGATTAACTTATTTCACACAGTACACTGTTCGGTATAGAAGATGTTTCTTTCTAAAGAAACTACTTTAGAAATGAGGCCAATCTACTACGTTGTGCATCTTTTCAGATTACATTAACAAGGAAAGTTTGAACTTGCTGCACTCAACCTTCTTTGTAGGAAAGCAACTGATTCCTAGAACCGAATGAGCTTATTTCACACAGTACAATGTTTGGCAATGAGGATGTTTGTTTTCTCAATAAACTACTTTACAAATGAGGCGAATCTACTAACTTGGCCATCGTTTGAGATTACATAAACAAGGAAAGTTTGAACTTGCTGCACTCAACCTTCTTCGTAGAAATTAAACTGATTCCTAGAAGTGAATTAACTTATTTCACACAGTACAGTGTTCGGTACTGAAGATGTTTCTTTTCTAAAGAAACTACTTTACAAATGAGGCCAATCTACCACGTTGTGCATCTTTTCAGATTACATTAACAAGGAAAGTTTGAACTTGCTGCACTCAACCTTCTTTGTAGGAAAGCAACTGATTCCTAGAACCGAATGAGCTTATTTCACACAGTACAATGTTTGGCAATGAGGATGTTTGTTTTCTCAACAAACTACTTTACAAATGAGGCGAATCTACTAACTTGGCCATCGTTTGAGATTACATAAACAAGGAAAGTTTGAACTTGCTGCACTCAACCTTCTTCGTAGAAATTAAACTGATTCCTAGAAGCGAATTAACTTATTTCACACAGTACAGTGTTCGGGACTGAAGATGTTTCTTTTCTAAAGAAACTACTTTACATATGAGGAAAATCCACTAACTTGTACATCTTGTTAGATTACACAAAGTAGGAAAGTTTGAACTTGCTGCACTCAACCTTCTTCGTAGGAAAGCAAGTGATTCCTAGAATCGAACTAGCTCATTTCACATAGTACAGTGTTCGGTAATGAAGATGTTTGTTTTCTAAACAAACTACTTTAGAAATGAGGCCAATCTACTAAGTTGTGCATCTTTTCAGATTACATTAACAAGGAAAGTTTGAACTTGCGGCACTCAACCTTTTAGGAAAGCAACTGATTCCTAGAACCGAATGAGCTTATTTCACACAGAACAATGTTCGGCAATGAAGATGTTTGTTTTCTCAAGAAACTACTTTACAAATGAGGCGAATCTACTAACTTGGCCATCTTTTTAGATTACATTAACAAGGAAAGTTTGAACTTGCTGCACTCAACCTTCTTTGTAGGAAAGCAACTGATTCCTAGAACCGAATGAGCTTATTTCACACAGTACAATGTTCGGCAATGAAGATGTTTGTTTTCTCAACAAAGTACGTTACAAATGAGGCGAATCTTCTAACTTGGCCATCTTTTTAGATTACATTAACAAGGAAAGTTTGAACTTGCTGCACTCAACCTTCTTCGTAGAAATTAAACTGATTCCTAGAAGTGAATTAACGTATTTCACAAAGTACAGTGTTCTGTACTGAAGATGTTTCTTTTCTAAAGAAACTACTTTAGAAATGAGGCCAATCTACTACGTTGTGCTTCTTTTCAGATTACATTAACAAGGAAAGTTTGAACTTGCTGCACTCAACCTTCTTCGTAGAAATTAAACTGATTCCTAGAAGCGAATTAACTTATTTCACACAGTACAGTGTTCGGTACTGAAGATGTTTCTTTTCTAAAGAAACTACTTTAGAAATGAGGCCAATCTACTACATTGTGCACCTTTCAGATTACATTAAGAAGGAAAGTTTGAACTTGCTGCACTCAACCTTCTTCGTAGAAATTAAACTTATTCCTAGAAGCGAATTAACTTATTTCACACAGTACAGTGTTCGGTACTGAACATGTTTCTTTTCTAAAGAAACCACTTTAGAAATGAGGCCAATCTACTACGTTGTGCATCTTTTCAGATTACATTAATAAGGAAAGTTTGAACTTGCTGCACTCCACTTTCTTAGTAGGAAAGCAAGTGATTCCTAGAATCGAACTAGCTCATTTCACATAGTACAGTGTTCGGTAATGAAGATGTTTGTTTTCTAAACAAACTACTTTCAAAATGAGGCCAATCTACTAAGTTGTGCATCTTTTCAGATTACATTAACAAGGAAAGTTTGAACTTGCTGCACTCAACCTTCTTTGTAGGAAAGCAACTGATTCATAGAACCGAATGAGCTTATTCCACACAGTACAATGTTCCGCAATGAAGATGTTTGTTTTCTCAACAAAGTACTTTACAAATGGGGCGAATCTTCTAACTTGGCCATCTTTTCAGATTACATTAACAAGGAAAGTTTGAACTTGCTGCACTCAAACTTCTTCGTAGAAATTAAACTGATTCCCAGAAGCGAATTAACGTATTTCACAAGGTACAGTGTTCGGTACTGAAGATGTTTCTTTTCTAAAGAAACTACTTTAGAAATGAGGCCAATATACTACGTTGTGCATCTTTTCAGATTACATTAACAAGGAAAGTTTGAACTTGCTGCACTCAACCTTCTTCGTAGAAATTAAACTGATTCCTAGAAGCGAATTAACTTATTTCACACAGTACAGTGTTCGGTACTGAAGATGTTTCTTTTCTAAAGAAACTACTTTAGAAATGAGGCCAATCTACTACATTGTGCATCTTTTCAGATTACATTAAGAAGGAAAGTTTGAACTTGCTGCACTCAACCTTCTTCGTAGAAATTAAACTTATTCCTAGAAGCGAATTAACTTATTTCACATAGTACAGTGTTCGGTACTGAAGATGTTTCTTTTCTAAAGAAACCACTTTAGAAATGAGGCCAATCTACTACGTTGTGCATCTTTTCAGATTACATTAACAAGGAAAGTTTGAACTTGCTGCACTCAACCTTCTTTGTAGGAAAGCAACTGATTGCTAGAACCGAATGAGCTTATTTCACAAAGTACAATGTTCGGCAATGAAGATGTTTGTTTTCTCAACAAAGTACTTTACAAATGAGTCGAATCTTCTGACTTGGCAATCTTTTTAGATTACATTAACAAGGAAAGTTTGAACTTGCTGCACTCAACCTTCTTCGTAGAAATTAAACTGATTCCTAGAAGCGAATTAACTTATTTCACACAGTACAGTGTTCGGTACTGAAGATGTTTCTTTTCTAAAGAAACTACTTTAGAAATGAGGCCAATCTACTACGTTGTGCATCTTTTCAGATTACATTAACAAGGAAAGTTTGAACTTGCTGCACTCAACCTTCTTCAGAGGGGAAAGCAAGTGATTCCTAGAATCGAACTAGCTCATTTCAAGTAGTACAGTGTTCAGTAATGAAGATGTTTGTTTTCTCGAAGAAACTACTTTAGAAATGAGGCCATTCTACTAAGTTGTGCATCTTTTCAGATTACATTAGCAAGGAAAGTTTGAACTTGCTGCACTCAACCTTCTTTGTAGGAAAGCAACTGATTCCTAGAACCGAATGAGCTTATTTCACAAAGTACAATGTTCGCAATGAAGATGTTTGTTTTCTCAACAAAGTACTTTACAAATGAGGAGAATGTTCTAACTTGGCCATTTTTGAGATTACATTAACAAGGAAAGTTTGAACTTGCTGCACTCGACCTTCTTTTTAGAAATTAAACGGATTCCTAGAAGCTTAATTAACTTATTTCACACATTACAGTGTTCGGTACTGAAGATGTTTCTTTTCTAAAGAAACTACTTTAGAAATGAGGCCAATCTACTACGTTGTGCATCTTTTCAGATTACGTTAACAAGGAACGTTTGAACTTGCTGCACTCAACCTTCTTCGTAGGAAAGCAAGTGATTCCTAGAATCGAACTAGCTCATTTCACATAGCACAGTGTTCGGTAATGAAGATCTTTGTTTTCTAAAGAAACTACTTTAGAAATGAGGCCAATCTACTACGTTGTGCATATTCCCAGATTACATTAACAAGGAAAGTTTGAACTTGCTACACTCAACCTTCTTTGTAGGAAAGCAACTGATTCCTAGAACCGAATGAGCTTATTTCACACAGTACAATGTTCGGCAATGAAGATGTTTGTTTTCTCAACAAACTACTTTACAAATGAGTCGAATCTACTAAATTGGCCATCTTTTTAGATTACATTAACAAGGAAAGTTTGAACTTGCTGCACTAACCTTCTTTGTTGGAAAGCAACTTATTCCTAGATCCGAATGAGCTTATTTCACACAGTAAAATGTTCGCAATGAAGATGTTTGTTTTCTCAACAAAGTACTTTACAAATGAGGCAAATCTTCTAACTTGGCCATCTGTTTAGATTACATTAACAAGGAAAGTTTGAGCTTGCTGCACTCAACGTTCTTTGTAGGAAAGCAACTGATTCCTAGAACCGAATGAGCTTTATTTCACACAGTACAATGTTCGCAATGAAGATGTTTGTTTTCTCAACAAAGTACTTTACAAATGAGGCGAATCTACTAACTTGGCCATCTTTTTAGATTACATTAACAAGGAAAGTTTGAACTTGCTGCACTCAACCTTCTTTGTAGGAAAGCAACTGATTCCTAGAACCGAATGAGCTTATTTCACACAGTACAATGTTCGCAATGAAGATGTTAATTTTCTCAACAAACTACTTTACAAATGAGGCGAATCTACTAACTTGGCCATCTTTTTAGATTACATTAACAAGGAAAGTTTGAACTTGCTGCACTCAACCTTCTTTTGTAGGAAAGCAACTGATTCCTAGAACCGAATTAACTTATTTCACACAGTACAGTGTTCGTAATGAAGATGTTTGTTTTCTAAAGAAACTACTTTAGAAATGAGGTGAATCCACTAACTTGTACATCTTGTTAGATTACACAAACTAGGAAAGTTTGAACTTGCTGCACTCAACCTTCTTTGTAGGAAAGCAAGTGATTCCTAGAATCGAACCTGCTTATTTCACACAGTACAGTGTTCGGTAATGAAGATGTTTGTTTTCTAAAGAAACTACTTTAGAAATCAGGCCAATCTACTAACTTGTGCATCTTTTCAGATTACATTAACAAGGAAAGTTTGAACTTGCTGCACTAACCTTCTTTGTAGGAAAGCAACTGATTCCTAGAACCGAATGAGCTTATTTCACACAGTACAATGTTCGGCAATGAAGATGTTTGTTTTCTCAACAAACTACTTTAGAAATGAGGCAAATGTTCTAACTTGGCCATCTTTTGAAATTACATTAACGAGGAAAGTTTGAACTTGCTGCACTCAACCTTCTTTGTAGGAAAGCAACTGATTCCTAGAAGCGAATTTAACTTATTTCACACAGTACAGTGTTCGGTAATGAAGATGTTTCTTTTCTAAAGAAACTACTTTAGAAATGAGGTGAATCTACTAACTTGTACATCTTGTTAGATTACACAAAGTAGGAAAGTTTGAATTTGCTGCACTCAACCTTCTTTTAGGAAAGCAACTGATTCCTAGATCCGAATGAGCTTATTTCACACAGTACAATGTTCGGCAATGAAGATGTTTGTTTTCTCAACAAAGTACTTTACAAATGAGGCAAATATTCTTACTTGGCCATCTTTTGAGATTACATTAACGAGGAAAGTTTGAACTTGCTGCACTCAACCTTCTTTGTAGGAAAGCAACTGATTCCTAGAAGCGATTTAACTTATTTCACACAGTACAGTGTTCGGTAATGAAGATGTTTCTTTTCTAAAGAAACTACTTTAGAAATGAGGTGAATCCACTAACTTGTACATCTTGTTATATTACACAAAGTAGGAAAGTTTGAACTTGCTGCACTCCACCTTCTTCGTAGGAAAGCAAGTGATTCCTAGAATCGAACTAGCTCATTTCACATAGTACAGTGTTCGGTACTGAAGATGTTTCTTTTCTAAAGAAACTACTTTAGAAATGAGGCCAATCTACTACATTGTGCATCTTTTCATATTACATTAACAAGGAAAGTTTGAACTTGCTGCACTCAACCTTCTTTGTAGGAAAGCAACTGATTCCTAGATCCGAATGAGCTTATTTCACACAGTACAATTTCGGCAATGAAGATGTTTGTTTTCTCAACAAAGTACGTTACAAATGAGGTGAACCTTCTAACTTGGCCATCTTTTGAGATTACATTAACAAGGAAAGTTTGAACTTGCTGCACTCAACCTTCTTCGTAGAAATTAAACTGATTCCCAGAAGCGAATTAACTTATTTCACACAGTACAGTTTTCGGTACTGAAGATGTTTCTTTTCTAAAGAAACTACTTTAGAAATGAGGCGAATCCACTAACTTATACATCTTGTTAGATTACACAAAGTAGGAAAGTTTGAACTTGCTGCACTCAACCTTTTTCGTAGAAATTTAACTGATTCCTAGAATCGGATTAACTTATTTCACCCAGTACACTGTTCGGTATAGAAGATGTTTCTTTTCTAAAGAAACTACTTTAGAAATGAGGCCAATCTACTACGTTGTGCATCTTTTCAGATTACATTAACAAGGAAAGTTTGAACTTGCAGCACTCAACCTTCTTTGTAGGAAAGCAACTGATTCCTAGAACCGAATGAGCTTATTTCACACAGTACAATGTTTGGCAATGAGGATGTTTGTTTTCTCAATAAACTACTTTACAAATGAGGCGAATCTACTAACTTGGCCATCGTTTGAGATTACATAAACAAGGAAAGTTTGAACTTGCTGCACTCAACCTTCTTCGTAGAAATTAAACTGATTCCTAGAAGTGAATTAACTTATTTCACACAGTACAGTGTTCGGTACTGAAGATGTTTCTTTTCTAAAGAAACTACTTTACATATGAGGAAAATCCACTAACTTGTACATCTTGTTAGATTACACAAAGTAGGAAAGTTTGAACTTGCTGCACTCAACCTTCTTCGTAGGAAAGCAAGTGATTCCTAGAATCGAACTAGCTCATTTCACATAGTACAGTGTTCGGTAATGAAGATGTTTGTTTTCTAAACAAACTACTTTAGAAATGAGGCCAATCTACTAACTTGTACATCTTTTTAGATTACATTAACAAGGAAAGTTTGAACTTGCTGCACTCAACCTTCTTTGTAGGAAAGCAACTGATTCCTAGAACCGAATGAGCTTATTTCACACAGTAACAATGTTCGCAATGAAGATGTTTGTTTTCAAGAAACTACTTTACAAATGAGGCGAATCTACTAACTTGTGGCCATCTTTTTAGATTACATTAACAAGGAAAGTTTGAACTTGCTGCACTCAACCTTCTTTGTAGGAAAGCAACTGATTCCTAGAACCGAATGAGCTTATTTCACACAGTACAATGTTCGCAATGAAGATGTTTGTTTTCTCAACAAAGTACTTTAGAAATGAGGCGAATCTTCTAACTTGGCCATCTTTTAGATTACATTAACAAGGAAAGTTTGAACTTGCTGCACTCAACCTTCTTTGTAGAAATTAAACTGATTCCTAGAAGTGAATTAACGTATTTCACAAAGTACAGTGTTCTGTACTGAAGATGTTTGTTTTCTAAAGAAACTACTTTAGAAATGAGGCCAATCTACTACGTTGTGCATCTTTCAGATTACATTAACAAGGAAAGTTTGAACTTGCTGCACTCAACCTTCTTTGTAGAAATTAAACTGATTCCTAGAACCGAATTAACTTATTTCACACAGTACAGTGTTCGGCAATGAAGATGTTTGTTTTCTAAAGAAACTACTTTAGAAATGAGGCCAATCTACTAACTTGTGCACCTTTCAGATTACATTAAGAAGGAAAGTTTGAACTTGCTGCACTCAACCTTCTTTTCAGAGAAATTAAACTTATTCCTAGAAGCGAATTAACTTATTTCACACAGTACAGTGTTCGGTACTGAAGATGTTTCTTTCTAAAGAAACCACTTTAGAAATGAGGCCAATCTACTACGTTGTGCATCTTTTCAGATTACATTAATAAGGAAAGTTTGAACTTGCTGCACTCCACTTTCTTAGTAGGAAAGCAAGTGATTCCTAGAATCGAACTAGCTCATTTCACATAGTACAGTGTTCGGTAATGAAGATGTTTGTTTTCTAAACAAACTACTTTCAAAATGAGGCCAATCTACTAAGTTGTGCATCTTTTCAGATTACATTAACAAGGAAAGTTTGAACTTGCTGCACTCAACCTTCTTTGTAGGAAAGCAACTGATTCATAGAACCGAATGAGCTTATTTCACACAGTACAATGTTCGGCAATGAAGATGTTTGTTTTCTCAACAAAGTACTTTACAAATGAGGCGAATCTTCTAACTTGGCCATCTTTTTAGATTACATTAACAAGGAAAGTTTGAACTTGCTGCACTCAAACTTCTTTGTAGAAAATTAAACTGATTCCTAGAACCGAATTAACGATTTCACAAGGTACAGTGTTCGGTAATGAAGATGTTTCTTTTCTAAAGAAACTACTTTAGAAATGAGGCCAATATACTAAGTTGTGCATCTTTTCAGATTACATTAACAAGGAAAGTTTGAACTTGCTGCACTCAACCTTCTTCGTAGAAATTAAACTGATTCCTAGAAGCGAATTAACTTATTTCACACAGTACAGTGTTCGGTACTGAAGATGTTTCTTTTCTAAAGAAACTACTTTAGAAATGAGGCCAATCTACTACATTGTGCATCTTTTCAGATTACATTAAGAAGGAAAGTTTGAACTTGCTGCACTCAACCTTCTTCGTAGAAATTAAACTTATTCCTAGAACCGAATTAACTTATTTCACATAGTACAGTGTTCGGTAATGAAGATGTTTGTTTTCTAAAGAAACCACTTTAGAAATGAGGCCAATCTACTAACTTGTGCATCTTTTCAGATTACATTAACAAGGAAAGTTTGAACTTGCTGCACTCAACCTTCTTTGTAGGAAAGCAACTGATTGCTAGAACCGAATGAGCTTATTTCACAAAGTACAATGTTCGGCAATGAAGATGTTTGTTTTCTCAACAAAGTACTTTACAAATGAGTCGAATCTTCTGACTTGGCAATCTTTTTAGATTACATTAACAAGGAAAGTTTGAACTTGCTGCACTCAACCTTCTTCGTAGAAATTAAACTGATTCCTAGAAGCGAATTAACTTATTTCACACAGTACAGTGTTCGGTACTGAAGATGTTTCTTTTCTAAAGAAACTACTTTAGAAATGAGGCCAATCTACTACGTTGTGCATCTTTTCAGATTACATTAACAAGGAAAGTTTGAACTTGCTGCACTCAACCTTCTTCGTAGGAAAGCAAGTGATTCCTAGAATCGAACTAGCTCATTTCAAGTAGTACAGTGTTCGGTAATGAAGATGTTTGTTTTCTCAACAAACTACTTTAGAAATGAGGCCATTCTACTAAGTTGTGCATCTTTTCAGATTACATTAGCAAGGAAAGTTTGAACTTGCTGCACTCAACCTTCTTTGTAGGAAAGCAACTGATTCCTAGAACCGAATGAGCTTATTTCACAAAGTACAATGTTCGGCAATGAAGATGTTTGTTTTCTCAACAAAGTACTTTACAAATGAGGAGAATGTTCTAACTTGGCCATTTTTGAGATTACATTAACAAGGAAAGTTTGAACTTGCTGCACTCGACCTTCTTCGTAGAAATTAAACGGATTCCTAGAAGCGAATTAACTTATTTCACACAGTACAGTGTTCGGTACTGAAGATGTTTCTTTTCTAAAGAAACTACTTTAGAAATGAGGCCAATCTACTACGTTGTGCATCTTTTCAGATTACGTTAACAAGGAAAGTTTGAACTTGCTGCACTCAACCTTCTTCGTAGGAAAGCAAGTGATTCCTAGAATCGAACTAGCTCATTTCACATAGTACAGTGTTCGGTAATGAAGATGTTTGTTTTCTAAAGAAACTACTTTAGAAATGAGGCCAATCTACTACGTTGTGCATCTTCCCAGATTACATTAACAAGGAAAGTTTGAACTTGCTACACTCAACCTTCTTTGTAGGAAAGCAACTGATTCCTAGAACCGAATGAGCTTATTTCACACAGTACAATGTTCGGCAATGAAGATGTTTGTTTTCTCAACAAACTACTTTACAAATGAGTCGAATCTACTAAATTGGCCATCTTTTTAGATTACATTAACAAGGAAAGTTTGAACTTGCTGCACTCAACCTTCTTTGTTGGAAAGCAACTTATTCCTAGATCCGAATGAGCTTATTTCACACAGTAAAATGTTCGGCAATGAAGATGTTTGTTTTCTCAACAAAGTACTTTACAAATGAGGCGAATCTTCTAACTTGGCCATCTGTTTAGATTACATTAACAAGGAAAGTTTGAGCTTGCTGCACTCAACGTTCTTTGTAGGAAAGCAACTGATTCCTAGAACCGAATGAGCTTATTTCACACAGTACAATGTTCGGCAATGAAGATGTTTGTTTTCTCAACAAAGTACTTTACAAATGAGGCGAATCTACTAACTTGGCCATCTTTTTAGATTACATTAACAAGGAAAGTTTGAACTTGCTGCACTCAACCTTCTTTGTAGGAAAGCAACTGATTCCTAGAACCGAATGAGCTTATTTCACACAGTACAATGTTCGGCAATAAAGATGTTAATTTTCTCAACAAACTACTTTACAAATGAGGCGAATCTACTAACTTGGCCATCTTTTTAGATTACATTAACAAGGAAAGTTTGAACTTGCTGCACTCAACCTTCTTTGTAGGAAAGCAACTGATTCCTAGAAGCGAATTAACTTATTTCACACAGTACAGTGTTCGGTACTGAAGATGTTTCTTTTCTAAAGAAACTACTTTAGAAATGAGGTGAATCCACTAACTTGTACATCTTGTTAGATTACACAAACTAGGAAAGTTTGAACTTGCTGCACTCAACCTTCTTTGTAGGAAAGCAAGTGATTCCTAGAATCGAACCTGCTCATTTCACATAGCGCAGTGTTCGGTAATGAAGATGTTTGTTTTCTAAACAAACTACTTTAGAAATCAGGCCAATCTACTAAGTTGTGCATCTTTTCAGATTACATTAACAAGGAAAGTTTGAACTTGCTGCACTCAACCTTCTTTGTAGGAAAGCAACTGATTCCTAGAACCCAATGAGCTTATTTCACACAGTACAATGTTCGGCAATGAAGATGTTTGTTTTCTCAACAAAGTACTTTACAAATGAGGCAAATGTTCTAACTTGGCCATCTTTTGAAATTACATTAACGAGGAAAGTTTGAACTTGCTGCACTCAACCTTCTTTGTAGGAAAGCAACTGATTCCTAGAAGCGATTTAACTTATTTCACACAGTACAGTGTTCGGTACTGAAGATGTTTCTTTTCTAAAGAAACTACTTTAGAAATGAGGTGAATCCACTAACTTGTACATCTTGTTAGATTACACAAAGTAGGAAAGTTTGAATTTGCTGCACTCAACCTTCTTCGTAGGAAAGCAACTGATTCCTAGATCCGAATGAGCTTATTTCACACAGTACAATGTTCGGCAATGAAGATGTTTGTTTTCTCAACAAAGTACTTTACAAATGAGGCAAATATTCTTACTTGGCCATCTTTTGAGATTACATTAACGAGGAAAGTTTGAACTTGCTGCACTCAACCTTCTTTGTAGGAAAGCAACTGATTCCTAGAAGCGATTTAACTTATTTCACACAGTACAGTGTTCGGTAATGAAGATGTTTCTTTTCTAAAGAAACTACTTTAGAAATGAGGTGAATCCACTAACTTGTACATCTTGTTATATTACACAAAGTAGGAAAGTTTGAACTTGCTGCACTCAACCTTCTTCGTAGGAAAGCAAGTGATTCCTAGAATCGAACTAGCTCATTTCACATAGTACAGAGTTCGGTACTGAAGATGTTTCTTTTCTAAAGAAACTACTTTAGAAATGAGGCCAATCTACTACGTTGTGCATCTTTTCAGATTACATTAACAAGGAAAGTTTGAACTTGCTGCACTCAACCTTCTTTGTAGGAAAGCAACTGATTTCTAGAACCGAATGAGCTTATTTCACACAGTACAATGTTCGGCAATGAAGATGTTTGTTTTCTCAACAAACTACTTTACAAATGAGTCGAATCTACTAACTTGGCTATCTTTTTAGATTACATTAACAAGGAAAGTTTGAACTTGCTGCCCTCAACCTTCTTTGTAGGAAAGCAACTGATTCCTAGATCCGAATGAGCTTATTTCACACAGTACAATGTTCGGCAATGAAGATGTTTGTTTTCTCAACAAAGTACTTTACAAATGAGGCAAATATTCTTACTTGGCCATCTTTTGAGATTACATTAACGAGGAAAGTTTGAACTTGCTGCACTCAACCTTCTTTGTAGGAAAGCAACTGATTCCTAGAAGCGATTTAACTTATTTCACACAGTACAGTGTTCGGTATTGAAGATGATTCTTTTCTAAAGAAACTACTTTAGAAATGAGGCAAATCCACTAACTTGTACATCTTGTTAGATTACACAAAGTAGGAAAGTTTGAACTTGCTGCACTCAACCTTCTTCGTAGGAAAGCAAGTGATTCCCAGAATCGAACTAGCTCATTTCACATAGTACAGTGTTCGGTAATGAAGATGTTTGTTTTCTCAACAAACTACTTTAGAAATGAGGCCATTCTACTAAGTTGTGAATCTTTTCAGATTACATTAACAAGGAAAGTTTGAACTTGCTGCACTCAACCTTCTTTGTAGGAAAGCAACTGATTCCTAGAACCGAATGAGCTTATTTCACACAGTACAATGTTCGGCAATGAAGATGTTTGTTTTCTCAACAAAGTACTTTTCAAATGAGGCGAATGTTCTAACTTGGCCATCTTTTGAGATTACATTAACAAGGAAAGTTTGAACTTGCTGCACTCAACCTTCTTCGTAGAAATTAAACTCATTCCTAGAAGCAAATTAACTTATTTGACACAGTACAGTGTTCGGTAATGAAGATTTTTCTTTTCTAAAGAAACTACTTTAGAAATGATGCGAATCCACTAACCTGTACATCTTGTTAGATTACACAAAGTAGGAAAGTTTGAACTTGCTGCACTCAACCTTTTTCGTAGGAAAGCAAGTGATTCCTAGAATCGAACTAGCTCATTTCACATAGTACAGTGTTTGGTAATGAAGATGTTTGTTTTCTAAACAAACTACTTTAGAAATGAGGTCAATCTACTAAGTTGTGCATCTTTTCAGATTACATTAACAAGGAGAGTTTGAAGTTGCTGCACTCAACCTTCTTTGTAGGAAAGCAACTGATTCCTAGAACCGAATGAGCTTATTTCACACAGTGCAATGTTCGGCAATGAAGATGTTTGTTTTCTCAAAAAAGTACTTTACAAATGAGGTGAATCTTCTAACTTGGCCATCTTTTTAGATTACATTAACAAGGAAAGTTTGAATTTGCTGCACTCAACCTTCTTCATAGAATTTAAACTGATTCCTAGAAGCAAATTAACTTATTTCACACAGTACAGTGTTCGGTACTGAAGATGTTTCTTTTCTAAAGAAACTACTTTAGAAATGAGGCCAATGTACTACGTTGTGAATCTTTTCAGATTACATTAACTAGGAAAGTTTGAACTTGCTGCACTCAACCTTCTTCTTCGAGAAATTAAACTGATTCCTAGAAGTGAATTAACTTATTTCACACAGTACAGTGTTCGGTACTGAAGATGTTTGTTTTCTAAAGAAACTACTATAGAAATTAGGCCAATCTACTACATTGTGCATCTTTTCAGATTACATTAACAAGGAAAGTTTGAACTTGCTACACTCAACCTTCTTTGTAGGAAAGCAACTGATTCCTAGAACCGAATGAGCTTATTTCACACAGTACAATGTTCGGCAATGAAGATGTTTGTTTTCTCAACAAACTACTTTACAAATGAGGCGAATCTACTAACTTGACCATCTTTTTCGATTACATTAACAAGGAAAGTTTGAACTTGCTACACTCAACCTTCTTTGTAGGAAAGCAACTGATAGCTAGAACCGAATGAGCTTATTTCACACAGTACAATGTTCGGAAATGAAGATGTTTGTTTTCTCAACAAACAACTTTACAAATGAGTCAAATCTTCTAACTTGGCCATCTTTTTAGATTACATTAACAAGGAAAGTTTGAACTTGTTGCACTTAACCTTCTTCGTAGAAATTAAACTGATTCCTAGAAGCGAATTAACTTATTTCACACAGTACAGAGTTCGGTACTGAAGATATTTCTTTTCTAAAGAAACTACTTTAGAAATGAGGCCAATCTACTACGTTGTGCATCTTTTCAGATTACATTAACAAGGAAAGTTTGAACTTGCTGCACTCAACCTTCTTCGTAGAAATTAAACTGATTCCTAGAAGCAATTAACTTATTTCACACAGTACAGTGTTCGGTAATGAAGATTTTTGTTTTGTAAAGGAACTACTTCAGAAATGAGGCCAATGTACTACGTTGTGCATCTTTTCAGATTACATTAACAAGGAAAGTTTGAACTTGCTACACTCAACCTTCTTTGTAGGAAAGCAATTGATTCCTAGAACCGAATGAGCTTATTTCACACAGTACAATGTTCGGAAATGAAGATGTTTGTTTTCTCAACAAAGTACTTTACAAATGAGGCGAATGTTCTAACTTGGCCATCTTTTGAGATTACATTAACAAGGAAAGTTTGAACTTGCTTCACTCAACCTTCTTCGTAGAAATTAAACTGATTCCTAGAAGTGAATTAACTTATTTCACACAGTACAGTGTTCGGTACTGAAGATGTTTCTTTTCTAAAGAAACTACTTTAGAAATGAGGCCAATCTACTAACTGTGCATCTTTTTAGATTTCATTAAGAAGGAAAGTTTGAACTTGCTGCACTCAACCTTCTTCGTAGAAATTAAACTGATTCCTAGAAGCGAATTAACTTATTTCACACAGTACACTGTTCGGTACTGAAGATGTTTCTTTTCTAAAGAAACCACTTTAGAAATGAGGCCAATCTACTACGTTGTGCATCTTTTCAGATTACAATAACAAGGAAAGTTTGAACTTGCTGCACTCAACCTTCTTTGTAGGAAAGCAACTGATTCCTAGAACCAAATGAGCTTATTTCACACAGTACAATGTTCAGCAATGAAGATGTTTGTTTTCTCAACAAACAACTTTACAAATGAGTCGAATCTAGTAACTTGGCCACCTTTTTAGATTACATTAACAAGCAAAGTTTGAACTTTTCGCACTCAACCTTTTTTGTAGGAAAGCAAATGATTCCTAGATCCGAATGAGCTTATTTCACACAGTACAATGTTTGGAAATGGAGATGTTTGTTTTCTCAACAAATTACTTTACAAATGAGTCGAATCTTCTAACTTGGCCATCTTTTGAGATTACATTAAAAAGGAAAGTTTGAACTTGCTGCACTCAACCTTCTTCGTAGAAATTAAACTGATTCCTAGAAGCAAATTAACTTATTTCGCACAGTACAGAGTTCGGTACTGAAGATGTTTCTTTTCTAAAGAAACTACTTTAGAAATGAGGCCAATGTACTACGTTGTCCATCTTTTCAGATTATATTAACAAGGAAAGTTTGAACTTGCTGCACTCAACCTTCTTCGTCGAAATTAAACTGATTCCTAGAAGCGAATTAACTTATTTCACCCAGTACAGTGTTCGGTAATGAAGATGTTTTCTAAAGAAACTACTTTAGAAATGAGGCCAATCTCCTACGTTGTGCATCTTTTCAGATTACATTAAGAAGGAAAGTTTGCACTTGCTACACTCAACCTTCTTTGTAGGAAAGCAACTGATTCCTAGAACCGAATGAGCTTATTTCACACAGTACAATGTTCGGCAATGAAGATGTTTGTTTTCTCAACAAACAACTTTAAAAATGAGTCAAATCTTCTAACTTGGCCATCTTTTTAGATTACATTAACAAGGAAAGTTTGAACTTGTTGCACTTAACCTTCTTCGTAGAAATTAAACTGATTCCTAGAAGCGAATTAACTTATTTCACACAGTACAGAGTTCGGTACTGAAGTTATTTCTTTTCTAAAGAAACTACTTTAGAAATGAGGCCAATCTACTACGTTGTGCATCTTTTCAGATTACATTAACAAGGAAAGTTTGAACTTGCTGCACTCAACCTTCTTCGTAGAAATTGAACTGATTCCTAGAAGCGAACTAATTTATTTCACACAGTACAGTGTTCGATACTGAAGATGTTTCTTTTCTAAAGAAACTAATTTAGAAATGATGCCAATCCACTAACTTGTACATCTTGTTAGATTACACAAACTCGAAAAGTTTGAACTTCCTGCACTCAACCATCTTCGTAGAAATTAAACTGACTCCTAGAAGAGAATTAACTCATTTCACACAGTACAGTGTTCGGTACTGAAGATGTTTCTTTTCTAAAGAAACTCCTTTAGAAATGAGGCCAATCTACTAAGTCGTGCATCTTTTTAGGTTACATTAACAAGGAAAGTTTGAACTGGCTACATTCAAACTTCTTTGTAGGAAAGCAACTGAATTCTAGAACTAAATTAGCTTTGTTCACACAGTACAATGTTCGGTAATGAAGATGTTTGTTTTCTCAACAAACTACTTTACCAATGAGGCAAATCTACTAACTTGGACATCTTTTAAGACCACATTAACAAGGAAAGTTTGAACTTGTTAAACTCAACCATCTTCGTAGAAAGTAAACTGATTCCTAGAACTGAATTAGCTCATTTCACAAAGTACAAAGTTTGGCAATTTAGGTTTGTTTCTAAAGAAACTACTTTACAAATGAGGCGAATCTACTAACCTGGCCATCTTTTTAGATTACATTAACAAGGAAAGTTTGAACTTGCTGCAATCAACCTTCTTTGTAGGAAAGCAACTGATTCCTAGAAGCGAATTAACTTATTTCACACAGTACAGTGTTCGGTACTGAAGATGTTTCTTTTCTAAAGAAACTACTTTAGAAATGAGGCAAATCCACTAACTTGTACATCTTGTTACATTACACAAACTAGGAAAGTTTGAACTTGCTGCACTCAACCTTCTTCGTGAGGGAAAGCAAGTGATTCCTAGAATCGAACTAGCTCATTTCACATAGTACAGTGTTCGGTAATGAAGATGTTTGTTTTCTAAACAAACTACTTTAGAAATGAGTCCAATCTACTATGTTGTGCATCTTTTCAGATTACATTAACAAGGAACATTTGAACTTGCTGAACTCAACCTTCATTGTAGGAAAGCAACTGATTCCTAGAACCGAATGAGCTTATTTCACACAGTACAATGTTCGGCAATGAAGATGTTTGGTTTCTCAACAAAGTACTTTACAAATGAGGCGAATGTTCTAACTTGGCCATCTTTTTAGATTACATTAACAAGGAAAGTTTGAACTTGCTGCACTCAACCTTCTTCGTAGAATTTAAACTGATTCCTAGAAGCGAATTAACTTATTTCACACAGTACAGTATTTGGTACTGAAGATGTTTCTTTTCTAAAGAAACTACTTTAGAAATGAGGCCAATCAACTACGTTGTGCATCTTTTCAGATTACATTAACAAGGAAAGTTTGAAATTGCTGTACTTAACCTTCTTCGTAGAAATTAAACTGATTCCTAGAAGCGAATGAGCTTATTTCACACAGTACAATGTTCGGCAATGAAGATGTTTGTTTTCCCAACAAACTACTTTACAATTGAGTCGAATCTACTAACTTGGCCAACTTTTAGATTAGATTAACAAGGAAAGTATGAACTTGCTGCACTCAACCTTCTTTGTAGGAAAGCAACTGATTCCTAGAACCGAATGAGCTTATTTCACACAGCACAATGTTCGGCAATGAAGATGTTTGTTTTCACAAAAAACTACTTTACAAATGAGTCGAATCTACTAACTTGGCCATCTTTTTTGATTACATTAACAAGGAAAGTTTGAACTTGCTGCTCTCAACCTTCTTTGTAGGAAAGCAACTGATTCCTAGAACCGAATGAGCTTATTTCACACAGTACAATGTTCGGCAATGAAGATGTTTGTTTTCTCAACAAACTACTTTACAAATGAGTCGAATCTACTAACTTGGCCATCTTTTTAGATTACATTAACAAGGAAAGTTTCAACTTGCTGCACTCAACCTTCTTCGTAGAAATTAAACTGATTCCTAGAAGCGAATTAACTTATTTCACACAGTACAGTGTTCGGTACTGAAGATGTTTTTTCTAAAGAAACTACTTTAGAAATGAGGCCAATCTACTAACTTGTAACTTGTTAGATTACATTGACAAGGAAAGTTTGAACTTGCTGCACTCAACCTTCTTTGTAGGAAAGCAACTGATTCCTAGAACCGAATGATCTTATTTCACACAGTACAATGTTCGCAATGAAGATGTTTGTTTTTTCTCAAGAAACTACTTTAGAAATGAGTCGAATCTACTAACTTGGCCATCTTTTTAGATTACATTAACAAGGAAAGTTTGAACTTGCTGCACTCAACCTTCTTTGTAGGAAAGCACCTGATTCCTAGAACCGAATTAACTTATTTCACACAGTACAGTGTTCGGTACTGAAGATGTTTGTTTTCTAAAGAAACTAATTTAGAAATGATGCGAATCCACTAACTTGTACATCTTGTTAGATTACACAAACTCGAAAAGTTTGAACTTCCTGCACTCAACCATCTTCGTAGAAATTAAACTGACTCCTAGAAGAGAATTAACTCATTTCACACAGTACAGTGTTCGGTACTGAAGATGTTTCTTTACTAAAGAAACTACTTTAGAAATGAGGCCAATCTACTAAGTCATGCATCTTTTTAGGTTACATTAACAAGGAAAGTTTGAACTGGCTACATTCAAACTTCGTTGTAGGAAAGCAACTGAATTCTAGAACTAAATTAGCTTTGTTCACACAGTACAATGTTCGGCAATGAAGATGTTTGTTTTCTCAACAAACTACTTTACCAATGAGGCAAATCTACTAACTTGGACATCTTTTCAGACCACATTAACAAGGAAAGTTTGAACTTGTTAAACTCAACCATCTTCGTAGAAAGTAAACTGATTCCTAGAACTGAATTAGCTCATTTCACAAAGTACAAAGTTTGGCAATTTAGGTTTGTTTCTAAAGAAACTACTTTACAAATGAGGCGAATCTACTAACCTGGCCATCTTTTTAGATTACATTAACAAGGAAAGTTTGAACTTGCTGCACTCAACCTTCTTTGTAGGAAAGCAACTGATTCCTAGAAGCGAATTAACTTATTTCACACAGTACAGTGTTCGGTACTGAAGATGTTTCTTTTCTAAAGAAACTACTTTAGAAATGAGGCGAATCCACTAACTTGTACATCTTGTTACATTACACAAACTAGGAAAGTTTGAACTTGCTGCACTCAACCTTCTTCGTAGGAAAGCAAGTGATTCCTAGAATCGAACTAGCTCATTTCACATAGTACAGTGTTCGGTAATGAAGATGTTTGTTTTCTAAACAAACTACTTTACAAATGAGACGAATCTACTAACTTGGCCATCTTTTTAGATTACATTAACAAGGAAAGTTTGAACTTGCTGCACTCAACCTTCTTTGTAGGAAAGCAACTGATTCCTAGAACCGAATGAGCTTATTTCACACAGTACAATGTTCGGCAATGAAGATGTTTGTTTTCTCAACAAAGTACTTTACAAATGAGGCGAATCTTCTAACTTGGCCATCTGTTGAGGTTACATTAACAAGGAAAGTTTGAACTTGCTGCACTCAACCTTCTTCGTAGAAATTAAACTGATTCCTAGAAGCGAATTAACTTATTTCACACAGTACAGTGTTCGGTACTGAAGATGTTTGTTTTCTCAACAAACTACTTTACAAATGAGTCGAATCTACTAACTTGGCCATCTTTTTAGATTACATTAACAAGGAAAGTTTGAACTTGCTGCACTCAACCTTCTTTGTAGGAAAGCAACTGATTCCTTGAACCGAATGAGCTTATTTCACACAGTACAATGTTCGGCAATGAAGATGTTTGTTTTCTCAACAAACTACTTTACACTTGAGTCGAATCTACTAACTTGGCCATCTTTTTAGATTACATTAACAAGGAAAGTTTTAACTTGCTGCACTTAACCTTCTTTGTAGGAAAGCACCTGATTCCTAGAACCGAAATAACTTATTTCTCCCAGTACAGTGTTCGGTACTGAAGATGTTTCTTTTCTAAAGAAACTACTTTAGAAATGAGGCCAATGTTCTACGTTGTGCATCTTTTCAGATTACATTAACAAGGAAAGCTTGAACTTGCTGCACTCAACCTTCTTCGTAGGAAAGCAAGTGATTCCTAGAATCGAACTAGCTCATTTCACATAGTACAGTGTTCGGTAATGAAGATGTTTGTTTTCTAAACAAACTACTTTAGAAATGAGGCCAATCTACTAAGTTGTGAACTTTTCAGATTACATAAACAAGGAAAGTTTGAACTTGCTGCACTCAACCTTCTTTGTAGGAAAGCAACTGATTCCTAGAACCGAATGAGCTTATTTCACACAGTACAATGTTCGGCAATGAAGATGTTTGTTTTCTCAGCAAAGTACTTTACAAATGAGGCGAATCTTCTAACGTGGCCATCTTTTTAGATTACATTAACAAGGAAAGTTTGAACTTGCTGCACTCAACCTTCTTCATAGAAATGAAACTGATTCCTAGAAGCGAATTAACTTATTTCACACAGTACAGTGTTCGGTACTGAAGATGTTTCTTTTCTCAAGAAACTACTTTAGAAATGAGGCCAATCTACTACGTTGTGCATCTTTTCAGATTACATTAACAAGGAAAGTTTGAACTTGTTGCACTCAACCTTCTTTGTAAGAGAGCAACTGATTCCTAGAACCGAATGAGCTTATTTCACACAGTACAATGTTCGACAATGAAGATGTTTGTTTTCTCAACAAACTACTTTACAAATGAGTCGAATCTACTAACTTGGCCATCTTTTTAGATTACATTAACAAGGAAAGTTTGAACTTGCTGCACTCAACCTTCTTTGTAGGAACGCAACTGATTCCTAGAACCGAATGAGCTTATTTCACACAGTACAATGTTCGGCAATGAAGATGTTTGTTTTCTCAACAAAGTACTTTACAAATGCGGCAAATCTACTAACTTGGCCATCTTTTTAGATTACATTAACAAGGAGTTTGAACTTGCTGCACTCAACCTTCTTTGTAGGAAAGCAACTGATTCCTAGAACCAAATGAGCTTATTTCACAGTGTACAATGTTCGGCAATGAAGATGTTTGTTTTCTGACCAAACTACTTTACAATTGAGTCGAATCTACTAACTTGGCCATCTTTTTAGATTACATTAACAAGGAAAGTTTGAACTTGCTGCAGTCAACCTTCTTTGTAGGAAAGCACCTGATTCCTAGAACCGAATTAACTTATTTCACACAGTACAGTGTTCGGTACTGAAGATGTTTCTTTTCTAAAGAAACTACTTTAGAAATGACGCCAATCTACTACGTTGAGCATCTTTTCAGATTTCATTAACACGGAAAGTTTGAACTTGCTGCACTCAACCTTCTTTGTAGGAAAGCAACTGATTCCTAGAACCGAATGAGCTTATTTCACACAGTACAATGTTCGGCAATGAAGATGTTTGTTTCCTCAACAAACTACTTTACAAATGAGTCGAATCTACTAACTTGGCCATCTTTTTAGATTGCATTAACAAGGAAAGTTTGAACTTGCTGCACTCAACCTTCTTTGTAGGAAAGCAACTGATTCCTAGAACCGAATGAGCTTAATTGACACAGTACAACGTTGGGCAATAAAGATGTTAATTTTCTCAACAAACTACTTTACAAATGAGGCGAATCTACTAACTTGGCCATCTTTTTAGATTACATTAACAAGGAAAGTTTGAACTTGCTGCACTCAACCTTCTTTGTAGGAAAGCAAGTGATTCCTAGAATCGAACTAGCTCATTTCACATAGCACAGTGTTCGGTAATGAAGATGTTTGTTTTCTAAACAAACTACTTTAGAAATGAGGCCAATCTACTAACTTGTGTATCTTTTTAGATTACATTGACAAGGAAAGTTTGAACTTGCTGCACTCAACCTTCTTTGTAGGAAAGCAACTGATTCCTAGAACCGAATGAGCTTATTTCACACAGTACAATGTTCGCAATGAAGATGTTTGTTTTCAACAAACTACTTTACAAATGAGGCGAATCTACTAACTTGGCCATCTTTTTAGATTACATTAACAAGGAAAGTTTGAACTTGCTGCACTCAACCTTCTTTTTGTAGAAATAAAACTGATTCCTAGAACCGAATTAGCTTATTTCACACAGTACAATGTTCGGCAATGAAGATGTTTGTTTTCTCAAGAAACTACTTTAGAAATGAGGCGAATCTACTAACTTGTACATCTTGTTAGATTACACAAACTAGGAAAGTTTGAACTTGCTGCACTCAACCTTCTTTGTAGGAAAGCAAGTGATTCCTAGAACCGAATTAGCTTATTTCACATAGTACAGTGTTCG
Organism: Orientallactaga sibirica; assembly: GCA_036365145.1. NCBI lineage: Eukaryota > Metazoa > Chordata > Mammalia > Rodentia > Dipodidae > Orientallactaga > Orientallactaga sibirica. Next base: position 27,121 of record JAEOAD010002052.1, on the reverse strand, counting down.
GCAATGAAGATGTTTGTTTTCTCAAGAAACTACTTTAGAAATGAGGCGAATCTACTAACTTGTCCATCTTTTTAGATTATATTAACAAGGAAAGTTTGAACTTGCTGCACTCAACCTTCTTTGTAGGAAAGCAAGTGATTCCTAGAACCGAATGAGCTTATTTCACACAGTACAATGTTCGGCAATGAAGATGTTTGTTTTCTCAAGAAACTACTTTAGAAATGAGGCGAATCTACTAACTTGTACATCTTGTTAGATTACACAACTAGGAAAGTTTGAACTTGCTGCACTCAACCTTCTTTGTAGGAAAGCAAGTGATTCCTAGAACCGAATTAGCTTATTTCACACCGTACAATGTTTGGTACTGAAGATGTTTCCTTTCTAAAGAAACTACTTTAGAAATGAGGCCAAACTACTACGTTGTACATCTTTTCAGATTATATTAACAACTAAAGTTTGAACTTGCTGCACTCAACCTTCTTTGTAGGAAAGCAACTGATTCCTAGAACCGAATGAGCTTATTTCACACAGTACAATGTTCTGCAATGAAGATGTTTGTTTTCTCTACAAAGTACTTTACAAATGAGGCGAATGTTCTAACTTGGCCATCTTTTGAGATTACATTAACAAGGAAAGTTTGAACTTGCTGCACTCAACCTTCTTCGTAGAAATTAAACTTATTCCTAGAAGAGAATTAACTTATTTCACACAGTACAGTGTATGGTACTGAAGATGTTTCTTTTCTAGAGAAACTACTTTAGAAATGAGGCCAATCTACTACGTTGTACATCTTTTCAGATTATATTAACAACTGAAGTTTGAACTTGCTGCACTCAACCTTCTTTGTAGGAAAGCAACTGATTCCTAGAACCGAATGAGCTTATTTCACACAGTACAATGTTTGGCAATGAAGATGTTTGTTTTCTCAACAAACTACTTTACAAATGAGGCGAATCTCCTAACTTGGCCATCTTTTAGATTACATTAACAAGGAAAGTTTGAACTTGCTGCACTCAACCTTCTTTTGTAGAAATAAAAATGATTCCTAGAAGCGAATTAACTTATTTCACACACTGCCGTGTTCGGTACTGAAGATGTTTCTTTTCTAAAGAAACTACTTTAGAAATGAGGCCAATGTACTAACTTGTGCATCTTGTCAGATTACATTAACAAGGAAAGTTTGAACTTGCTGCATCAACCTTCTTTGTAGAAAATTAAACTGATTCCTAGAAGCGAATGAGCTTATTTCACACAGTACAATGTTCGGCAATGAAGATGTTTGTTTTCTAAACAAACTACTTTAGAAACGAGGCCAATCTACTAAGATGTGCATCTTTTCAGATTAAATTAACAAGGAAAGTATGAACTTGCTGCACTCAACGTTCTTTGTAGGAAAGCAACTGATTCCTAGATCCGAATGAGCTTATTTCACACAGTACAATGTTCGGCAATGAAGATGTTTGTTTTCTCAACAAAGTACTTTACAAATGAGGCGACTGTACTAACTTGGCCATCTTTTGAGATTACATTAACAAGGAAAGTTTGAACATGCTGCACTCAACCTTCTTTGTAGGAAATTAAACTGATTCCTAGAAGCGAATTAACTTATTTCACACAGTACAGTGTTCGGAACTGAAGATGTTTCTTTTCTAAAGAAACTAGAAATGAGGCGAATACACTAACTTATACATCTTGTTAGGTTACACAAAGTAGGAAAGTTTGAACTTGCTGCACTCAACCTTCTTCGTAGGAAAGCAAGTGATTCCTAGAATCGAACTAGCTCATTTCACATAGTACAGTGTTCGGTAATGAAGATGTTTGTTTTCTAAACAAACTACTTTAGAAATGAGGCCAATCTACTAAGTTGTGCATCTTTTCAGATTACATTAAGAAGGAAAGTTTGAACTTGCTGCACTCAACCTTCTTTGTAGGAAAGCAACTGATTCCTAGAACCGAATGAGCTTATTTCACACAGTACAATGTTCGGCAATGAAGATGTTTGTTTTCCAAACAAAGTACTTTACAAATGAGGCGAATGTTCTAACTTGGCCATATTTTTAGATTACATTAACTAGGAAAGTTTGAACTTGCTGCACTCAACCTTCTTTGTAGATATAAAACTGATTCCTAGAACCGAATTAACTTATTTCACACAGTACAGTGTTCGCAATGAAGATGTTTCTTTCTCAAGAAACTACTTTAGAAATGAGGCGAATACACTAACTTGTACATCTTGTTAGATTACACAAAGTAGGAAAGTTTGAACTTGCTGCACTCAACCTTCTTCGTAGGAAAGCAAGTGATTCCTAGAATCGAACTAGCTCATTTCACATAGCACAGTGTTCGGTAATGAAGATGTTTGTTTTCTAAACAAAACTACTTTAGAAATGAGGCCAATCTACTAAGTTGTGCATCTTTTTAGATTACATTAACAAGGAAAGTTTGAACTTGCTGCACTCAACCTTCTTTTGTAGAAAAGCAACTGATTCCTAGAACCGAATGAGCTTATTTCACACAGTACAATGTTCGGCAATGAAGATGTTTGTTTTCGCAACAAAGTACTTTACAAATGAGGCGAATCTTCTAACTTGGCCATCTTTTTAGATTACATTAACAAGGAAAGTTTGAACTTGCTGCACTCAACCTTCTTCGTAGAAATAAAACTGATTACTAGAAGCGAATTAACTTATTTCACACAGTACAGTGTTCGGTACTGAAGATGTTTCTTTTCTAAAGAAACTACTTTACAAATGAGGCGAATACACTAACTTGTACATCTTGTTAGATTACACAAAGTAGGAAGGTTTGAACTTGCTGCACTCAACCTTCTTCGTAGGAAAGCAAGGGATTCCTAGAATCGAACTAGCTCATTTCACATAGTACAGTGTTCGGTAATGAAGATGTTTGTTTTCTAAACAAACTACTTTAGAAATGAGGCTAAACCACTAACTTGTGCATCTTTTCAGATTATATTAACAAGGAAAGTTTGAACTTGCTGCACTCAACCTTCTTTGTAGGAAAGCAACTGATTCCTAGAACCGAATGAGCTTATGTCACACAGTACAATGTTCGGCAATGAAGATGTTTGTTTTCTCAAGAAACTACTTTAGAAATGAGTCGAATCTACTAACTTGTACATCTTGTTAGATTACACAAACTAGGAAAGTTTGAAGTTGATGCACTCAACCTTCTTTGTAGAAAAGCAAGTGATTCCTAGAACCGAATTAGCTTATTTCACACAGTACAATGTTTGGTACTGAAGATGTTTCTTTTCTAAAGAAACTACTTTAGAAATGAGGCCAATCTACTACGTTGTACATCTTTTCAGATTATATTAACAACTAAAGTTTGAACTTGCTGCACTCAACCTTCTTTGTAGGAAAGCAACTGATTCCTAGAACCGAATGAGCTTATTTCACACAGTACAATGTTCTGCAATGAAGATGTTTGTTTTCTCGACAAAGTACTTTACAAATGAGGCGAATGTTCTAACTTGGCCATCTTTTGAGATTACATTAACAAGGAAAGTTTGAACTTGCTGCACTCAACCTTCTTCGTAGAAATTAAACTTATTCCTAGAAGAGAATTAACTTATTTCACACAGTACAGTGTATGGTACTGAAGATGTTTCTTTTCTAGAGAAACTACTTTAGAAATGAGGCCAATCTACTACGTTGTACATCTTTTCAGATTATATTAACAACTAAAGTTTGAACTTGCTGCACTCAACCTTCTTTGTAGGAAAGCAACTGATTCCTAGAACCGAATGAGCTTATTTCACACAGTACAATGTTTGGCAATGAAGATGTTTGTTTTCTCGACAAAGTACTTTACAAATGAGGCGAATCTCCTAACTTGGCCATCTTTTTAGATTACATTAACAAGGAAAGTTTGAACTTGCTGCACTCAACCTTCTTCGTAGAAATAAAAATGATTCCTAGAAGCGAATTAACTTATTTCACACACTGCCGTGTTCGGTACTGAAGATGTTTCTTTTCTAAAGAAACTACTTTAGAAATGAGGCCAATGTACTACGTTGTGCATCTTGTCAGATTACATTAACAAGGAAAGTTTGAACTTGCTGCATCAACCTTCTTCGTATGAATTAAACTGATTCCTAGAAGCGAATGAGCTTATTTCACACAGTACAATGTTCGGCAATGAAGATGTTTGTTTTCTAAACAAACTACTTTAGAAACGAGGCCAATCTACTAAGATGTGCATCTTTTCAGATTAAATTAACAAGGAAAGTTTGAACTTGCTGCACTCAACGTTCTTTGTAGGAAAGCAACTGATTCCTAGATCCGAATGAGCTTATTTCACACAGTACAATGTTCGGCAATGAAGATGTTTGTTTTCTCAACAAAGTACTTTACAAATGAGGCGAATGTACTAACTTGGCCATCTTTTGAGATTACATTAACAAGGAAAGTTTGAACATGCTGCACTCAACCTTCTTCGTAGAAATTAAACTGATTCCTAGAAGCGAATTAACTTATTTCACACAGTACAGTGTTCGGAACTGAAGATGTTTCTTTTCTAAAGAAACTAGAAATGAGGCGAATCCACTAACTTATACATCTTGTTAGGTTACACAAAGTAGGAAAGTTTGAACTTGCTGCACTCAACCTTCTTCGTAGGAAAGCAAGTGATTCCTAGAATCGAACTAGCTCATTTCACATAGTACAGTGTTCGGTAATGAAGATGTTTGTTTTCTAAACAAACTACTTTAGAAATGAGGCCAATCTACTTAGTTGTGCATCTTTTCAGATTACATTAAGAAGGAAAGTTTGAACTTGCTGCACTCAACCTTCTTTGTAGGAAAGCAACTGATTCCTAGAACCGAATGAGCTTATTTCACACAGTACAATGTTCGGCAATGAAGATGTTTGTTTTCCAAACAAAGTACTTTACAAATGAGGCGAATGTTCTAACTTGGCCATATTTTTAGATTACATTAACAAGGAAAGTTTGAACTTGCTGCACTCAACCTTCTTCGTAGATATAAAACTGATTCCTAGAAGCGAATTAACTTATTTCACACAGTACAGTGTTCGGTACTGAAGATGTTTCTTTTCTAAAGAAACTACTTTAGAAATGAGGCGAATACACTAACTTGTACATCTTGTTAGATTACACAAAGTAGGAAAGTTTGAACTTGCTGCACTCAACCTTCTTCGTAGGAAAGCAAGTGATTCCTAGAATCGAACTAGCTCATTTCACATAGCACAGTGTTCGGTAATGAAGATGTTTGTTTTCTAAACAAACTACTTTAGAAATGAGGCCAATCTACTAAGTTGTGCATCTTTTCAGATTACATTAAGAAGGAAAGTTTGAACTTGCTGCACTCAACCTTCTTTGTAGAAAAGCAACTGATTCCTAGAACTGAATGACCTTATTTCACACAGTACAATGTTCGGCAATGAGGATGTTTGTTTTCTCAACAAAGTACTTTACAAATGAGGCGAATCTTCTAACTTGGCCATCTTTTTAGATTACATTAACAAGGAAAGTTTGAACTTGCTGCACTCAACCTTCTTCGTAGAAATTAAACTGATTCCTAGAAGCGAATAAACTTATTTCACACAGTACAGTGTTCGGTACTGAAGATGTTTCCTTTCTAAAGAAACTACTTTAGAAATGAGGCGAATGCACCAACTTGTATATCTTGTTAGTTTACAAAAAGTAGGAAAGTTTGAACTTGCTGCACTCAACGTTCTTCGTAGGAAAGCAAGTGATTCCTAGAATCGAACTAGCTCATTTCACATAGTACAGTGTTCGGTAATGAAGATGTTTGTTTTCTAAACAAATTACTTTAGAAATGAGGCCAATCTACTAAGTTGTGCATCATTTCAGATTACATTAACAAGGAAAGTTTGAACTTGCTGCACTCAACCTTCTTTGTAGGAAAGCAACTGATTCCTAGAACCGAATGAGCTTATTTCACACAGTACAATGTTCGGCAATGAAGATGTTTGTTTTCTCAACAAAGTACTTTACAAATGAGGCGAATCTTCTAACTTGGCCATCTTTTAGATTACATTAACAAGGAAAGTTTGAACTTGCTGCACTCAACCTTCTTTGTAGGAAAGCAACTGATTCCTAGATCTGAATGAGCTTATTTCACACAGTAAAATGTTCGGCAATGAAGATGTTTGTTTTTCTCAACAAAGTACTTTACAAATGAGGTGAATCTACTAACTTGGCCATCTTTTTAGATTACATTAACAAGGAAAGTTTGAACTTGCTGCACTCAACCTTCTTTGTAGGAAAGCAACTGATTCCTAGAACCGAATGAGCTTATTTCACACAGTACAATGTTCGGCAATGAAGATGTTTGTTTTCGCAACAAAGTACTTTACAAATGAGGCGAATGTTCTAACTTGGCCATCTTTTGAGATTACATTAACAAGGAAAGTTTGAACATGCTGCACTCAACCTTCTTCGTAGAAATTAAACTGATTCCTAGAAGCGAATTAACTTATTTGACACAGTACAGTTTTCGGTACTGAAGATGTTTCTTTTCTAAAGAAACTACTTTAGAAATGAGGCGAATCCACTAACTTGTACATCTTGTTAGATTACATAAAGCAGGAAAGTTTGAACTTGCTGCACTCAACCTTCTTCGTAGGAAAGCAAGTGATTCCTAGAATCGAACTAGCTCATTTCACATAGTACAGTGTTCGGTAATGAAGATGTTTGTTTTCTAAACAAACTACTTTAGAAATGACGTCAATCTACTAAGTTGTGCATCTATTCAGATTACATTAACAAGGAAAGTTTGAACTTGCTGCACTCAACCTTCTTTGTAGGAAAGCAACCGATTCCTAGAACCGAATGAGCTTATTTCACACAGTACAATGTTCGGCAATGAAGATGTTTGTTTTCTCGACAAAAACTACTTTACAAAATGAGGCGAATGTTCTAACTTGGCCACCTTTTGAGATTACGTTAACAAGGAAAGTTTGAACTTGCTGCACTCAACCTTCTTCGTAGAAATGAAACTGATTCCTAGAAGCGAATTAACTTATTTCACACAGTACAGTGTTCGGTACTGAAGATGTTTCTTTTCTCAAGAAACTACTTTAGAAATGAGGCCAATCTATTACGTTGTGCATCTTTTCAGATTACATTAACAAGGAAAGTTTGAACATGTTGCACTCAACCTTCTTTGTAGGAAAGCAACTGATTCCTAGAACCGAATGAGCTTATTTCACACAGTACAATGTTCGACAATGAAGATGTTTGTTTTCTCAACAAACTACTTTACAAATGAGTCGAATCTACTAACTTGGCCATCTTTTTAGATTACATTAACAAGGAAAGTTTGAACTTGCTGCACTCAACCTTCTTTGTAGGAACGCAACTGATTCCTAGAACCGAATGAGCTTATTTCACACAGTACAATGTTCGGTAATGAAAATGTTTGTTTTCTCAACAAAGTACTTTACAAATGTGGCAAATCTACTAACTTGGCCATCTTTTTAGATTACATTAACAAGGAGTTTGAACTTGCTGCACTCAACCTTCTTTGTAGGAAAGCAACTGATTCCTAGAACCAAATGAGCTTATTTCACAGTGTACAATGTTCGGCAATGAAGATGTTTGTTTTCTGAACAAACTACTTTACAATTGAGTCGAATCTACTAACTTGGCCATCTTTTTAGATTACATTAACAAGGAAAGTTTGAACTTGCTGCACTCAACCTTCTTTGTAGGAAAGCACCTGATTCCTAGAACCGAATTAACTTATTTCACACAGTACAGTGTTCGGTACTGAAGATGTTTGTTTTCTAAAGAAACTAATTTAGAAATGATGCGAATCTGTAGAGAGCTGCGAGGTGCCGCGCCTTAAAGATGGCGCTGGCTTCCGCCTTCCGCCTTCCCGATGGCGAGTGCTCTCCTGGATAAACAAGTCCTTATTTGGCTTGGGCCGTGATCTAGGCTTGCTTCCGCATATGTGGACCTATCTGCATTCACCACGTGGCTTACCAGGGTTGCCTCTTCAAAGGCTTCTTAAGCTTTGGGCGGGCTTGTCCCGGGGGCAGTGAGTCAGTGAGTGAGTGAAGCAGGCAGTCAGTGAGTGAGTGAGTCAGGCAGTGAGTGAGGCAGTCAGTGAGTGAAGCAGTCAGTCAGTGAGTGAGTCGGGCAGTGAGTGAGTGAGTCAGTGAGTGAGTGAGGGAGTCAGTGAGTGAGTGAGTGAGTGAGTGAGTCAGTCAGTGAGTCAGTCAGTCAGTCAGTGAGTCAGTCAGTCAGTCAGAAGATTGTTGTCAGAAGATTGTTCAAGGTTCCTGAATAAACTGCTGAAAGAAGAGTCCAAGCGTTGCGTCTTCCTTGCTGGTCGAGGCGGACGCGACAAATGGTGGCCCATATGGGGAACTCAGAACTTGCAGGGCAGCTAGCTGGTAAGTTCCAGGTAAGTGGACAAAAAGGGTAAAGGCAAGTTTTCCGGTAGAGAGACGATAAGGTCCCATAGCAAAATGGGCAATACATCTTCCAGTATTAGGGTTAAAAGGCGCCACAATAAGGTTTCCTTAGAGGAAACGCAGTGAGAAGATTTCTTAAGAATGATAGCCGGCCAATTAATGTATATTTGTTTGTGTGTCTTATTAGTGTATAAAAGTTGGTTAACCTCATGTGGTGTATTTGTGTTGTAGTGTGTCTAGTCATATTACATAGGGCAAACGAGAATGATTCAGAAGCAGTTAAAAAAAATTTTAGAGGAGGTGAGAGAAGAGCGCTCGAGTAAAACATCTAAAAGAAAAAGTAAGGTTCCTGAATAAACTGTTGAAAGAAGAATCCGAAGAGGGACTCAGAACTTTCTGCAGTCAGGGCAGTAGTAAGGTTCCTGAATAAACTGTTGAAAGAAGAGTCCGAAGAGGGACTCAGAACTTTCTGCAGTCAGGGCAGTGCACTGGTAAGTTCCCAGGTAAGGTGGGAATCCGCGACAAAAGCGGGGATTTTGCTCTTCTCGGTAGAAAAAGAGGGAGCAGGAAAGTTCCCAGGTAAGGTGGGAATCCGCGACAAAAGCGGGGAATTTTGCTCCTCTCGGTAGAAAAAGAGGGAGCAGGAAGGGTTCGCGTTGTAGTGAACCAAAAGTAAAAGTTTTAAAAGAATTTTTGCAAAATTAGCCATGGGCGCTTCTCACTGCACTCCAATTTTTTGGCTCTGAATGAGCTGCTTCGTTCAAAAAACTTAAAGATAAAGGGGAGTACCCTGGAGAGGTTCCTGGAGGAATGTGATGCCATAGCCCCTTGGTTTGCGTGCTCTGGAAGTCTTACAATCCCTTCATGGGAAAAATTGCAGCAGACCAAGGCACGCTTAAGGGCGGGGTAAAATCGATCTGGAGGTTAGTGAGGAACTGCCTCGAGGAAGAAAGGTCGGAACAGGCAAACAATGAAAAAGAGGCAAAAACAAAGAACAACTTATAGCCAACACTTGAGCTAGAAGATTCAGAGTCTACGGATTCTAAAGAAGGGCTGCAGGCTCTCATAATACAAATGAAAAGATCAAAATTATGCTAAGTGCAGACAGTATTGAACTTCGAGGCTTGTCTTATGAGCTTTCTAAGGGAAGGAAAGACTGCAGAGGACTTTGTTGGAACTGGGCTACTGGCATAAGGGATGGCTACGTTCTGCTATCCAGGCCCAGAAAGTTTGATCAAGGTTAAATTTGTAATGGACTGATGTGCTTGGCTAAAGATATCGGACTGAGATTTTAAGATTTTAAGTTGGAAAATCTCAAGCAAGGTAAAAGCAGAGGCACTGAGGTTTTAGGTTACTGAAGCTGCTATTGTCAACGCATTAGCAATCTTAATGAAGGTGGAAGGAAGGTGGCCTGACTTGATTTACATTAAAACAATGGAGAGGATGCCTGAGGAAAGACTGTAAAAATGCAAATTGATGACTGCTGATGGTGGTTGAGTTTTTGCATTGTTTTAGTTTCTCCTTGCTAATGTTGTTAAAAGACCTTGGATTATACTAGGGCTGCAAATTTATCCAGATTTTTGTCTAGTTTTCTATTACAGAATTGGTCGCTTGAATTTGAAGATACCTTAAGAGAACTGAGACTGGCAGTAGTTAATGTGAATTCTACCCACATGGACCTCTCTTTTGCATCTGGATTGTCATCTTGGCTGATCTCCGCTATGAATCATCTGAAGGAATGGGCGGGTTTGGGTGCTCTTTTAGCAGGCCTTCTGTTACCGGGTCTCTCTGGTTTGCTTGTGGTGTCTGTGTAAAATCAGGGTCACGCAATGACGGGATGCAGCTATGATCATTCAAGCCTTTACTGCCATAGAGGCTGCACAGTCCCCCTAAGTCTGGCTGGCTACAACTAATCATCTTCCTGGTCAGGTTGCGAGGCTAAGCACTGCACTCTGGGTTAGCCCTAGAAATCCAGAGAAGAGCATGTTTGATTGCATGCGGTTGATGCCCCAGATCCCGCCTCTGAGAAAAAGGCATCAGGGTTGCAAAAATACGCATCATCAGAGATCAGACCTCTACTCTTTACCTGTGGCTTGTTTTTAAACATAAAGGGGGAACTGTAGAGAGCTGCGAGGTGCCGCGCTTTAAAGATGGCTGGCTTCCGCCTGCCTTCCCCCATGGCGAGTGCTCTCCTGGATAAACAAGTCCTTATTTGCCTTGGGCCGTGATCTAGGCTTGCTCGTGATATGTGGACCTATCTGCATTCACCACGTGGCTTACCAGGGTTGCCTCTTCAAAGGCTTCTAAGCTTTGGGCGGGCTTGTCCCCGGGGCAGTGAGTCAGTGAGTGAGTGAAGCAGGCAGTCAGTGAGTGAGTGAGTCAGGCAGTGAGTGAGGCAGTCAGTGAGTGAAGCAGTCAGTCAGTGAGTGAGTCGGGCAGTGAGGAGTGAGTCAGTGAGTGAGTGAGGGAGTCAGTGAGTGAGTGAGTGAGTGAGTCAGTCAGTCAGTGAGTCAGTCAGTCAGTCAGTGAGTCAGTCAGTCAGTCAGAAGATTGTTGTCAGAAGATTGTTCAAGGTTCCTGAATAAACTGCTGAAAGAAGAGTCCAAGCGCTATGCCTTTCCTTGCTGGTCGAGGCGGACGCCACACCTAATCCACTAACTTGTACATCTTGTTAGATTACACAAACTCAAACGCTTCAACTTCCTGCACGCAACCATCTTCGAGAAAATTAAACTGACTCCTAGAAGAGAATTAACTCATTTCACACAGTACAGTGTTCGGTACTGAAGATGTTTCTTTTCTAAAGAAACTACTTTAGAAATGAGGCCAATCTACTACGTTGTGCATCTTTTCAGATTACATTAACAAGGAAAGTTTGAACTTGCTGCACTCAACCTTCTTTGTAGGAAAGCAACTGATTCCTAGAACCGAATGAGCGTATTTCACACAGTACAATGTTCGGCAATGAAGATGTTTCTTTTCTGAACAAACTACTTTACAAATTTGTCGAATCTACTAACTTGGCCATCTTTTTAGATTACATTAACAAGGAAAGTTTGAACTTGCTGCACTCAACCTTCTTTTTAGGAAAGCAACTGATTCCTAGAACCGAATGAGCTTATTTCACACAGTACAATGTTCAGCAATGAAGATGTTTGTTTTATCAACAAAGTACTTTACAAATGCGGCAAATCTACTAACTTGGCCATCTTTTTAGATTACATTAACAAGGAAAGTTTGAACTTGCGGCACTCAACCTTCTTTGTAGGAAAGCACCTGATTCCTAGAACCAATTAACTTATTTCACACAGTACAGTGTTCGGTACTGAAGATGTTTGTTTTCTAAAGAAACTAATTTAGAAATGATGCGAATCCACTAACTTGTACATGTTGTTTAGATTACACAAACTCGAAAAGTTTGAACTTCCTGCACGCAACCATCTTCAGAGAAATTAAACTGACTCCTAGAAGAGAATTAACTCATTTTACACAGTACAGTGTTCGGTAGTGAAGATGTTTCTTTTCTAAAGAAACTGCCTTAGAAATGAGGCCAATCTACTAAGTCTTGCATCTTTTTAGGTTACATTAACAAGGAAAGTGTGACCTGGCTACATTCAAACTTCTTTGTAGGAAAGCAACTGAATTCTAGAACTAAATTAGCTTTGTTCACACAGTACAATATTCATCAATGAAGATGTTTGTTTTCTCAACAAACTACTTTACCAATGAGGCAAATCTACAAACTTTGCCATCTTTTCAGATCACATTAACAAGGAATGTTTGAACTTGCTAAACTCAACCATCTTCGGAGAAAGGAAACTGATTCCTAGAACTGAATTAGCTCATTTCACAAAGTATAAAGTTTGGCAATTTAGGTTTGTTTTCTAAAGAAACTACTTTACAAATGAGGCTAATCTACTAACTTGGCCATCTTTTTTAGATTACATCAACAAGGAAAGTTTGAACTTGCTGCACTCAACCTTCATTGTAGGAAAGCAACTGATTCCTAGAAGCTAATTAACTTATTTCACACAGTACAGTGTTCGGTACTGAAGATGTTTCTTTGCTAAAGAAACTACTTTAGAAATGAGGCCAATCTACTACGTTGTGCATCTTTTCAGATTACATTAAGAAGGAAAGTTTGAACTTGCTGCACTCAACCTTCTTCTCAGAGAAATTAAACTGATTCCTAGAAGCTTAATTAACTTATTTCACACAGTACAGTGTTGGTACAATGAAGATGTTTCGTTTCTAAAGAAACTACTTTAGAAATGAGGCCAATCATTTACGTTAAGCATCTTTTCAGATTACATTAACAAGGAAAGTTTGAACTTGCTGCACTCAACCTTCCTTGTAGGAAAGCAACTGATTCCTAGAACCTAATGAGCTTATTTCACACAGTACAATGTTCGGTAATGAAGATGTTTGTTTCTCAACAAACTACTTTTTACAAATGAGTCGAATCTTTTAACTTGGCCATCTTTTAGATTGCATTAACAAGGAAAGTTTCAACTTGCTGCACTCAACCTTCTTTGTAGGAAAGCAACTGATTCCTAGAACCAATGAGCTTATTTGACACAGTATAATGTTCGCAATAAAGATGTTAATTTTCTCAACAAACTACTTTACAAATGAGGTGAATCTACTAACTTGGCCATCTTTTTAGATTACATTAACAAGGAAAGTTTGAACTTACTGCACTCAACCTTCTTTGTAGGAAAGCAACTGATTCCTAGAACCGAATGAGCTTATTTCACACAGTACAATGTTGGGCAATGAAGATGTTTGTTTTCTCAAGAAAGTACTTTACAAATGAGGCGAATCTTCTAACTTGCCATCTTTTTAGATTACATTAACAAGGAAAGTTTGAACTTGCTGCACTCAACCTTCTTTTGTAGAAATTAAACTGATTCCTAGAAGCAATTAACTTATTTCAAACAGTACAGTGTTCGGTACTGAAGATGTTTCTTTTCTAAAGAAACTACTTTAGAAATGAGGCCAATCTACTAACTGGTGCATCTTCTTAGATTACATTAACAAGGAAAGTTTGAAGTTGCTGCACTCAACCTTCTTGTAGGAATTAAACTGATTCCTAGAACCGAATTAACTTATTTCACACAGTACAGTGTTCGCAATGAAGATGTTTGTTTCTAAAAGAAACTACTTTAGAAATGAGGCCAATCTACTAACTTGTGCATCTTTTCAGATAACATTAACAAGGAAAGTTTGAACTTGCTGCACTCAACCTTCTTTGTAGGAAAGCAACTGATTCCTAGAACCAAATGAGCTTATTTCACACAGTACAATGTTCGGTAATGAAGATGTTTGTTTTTTCAAGAAACTACTTTAGAAATGATTCGAATCTACTAACTTGTACATCTTGTTAGATTACACAAACAAGGAAAGTTTGAACTTGCTGCACTCAACCATCTTTGTAGGAAAGCAACTGATTCCTAGAACCGAATTAGCTTATTTCACACAGTACAATGTTCGGCAATGAAGATGTTTGTTGTCTCAAGAAACTACTTTACAAATGAGGCGAATCTTCTAACTTGTACATCTTGTTAGATTACATTAACAAGGAAAGTTTGAACTTGCTGCACTCAACCTTCTTTGTAGGAAATTAACTGATTCCTAGAACCGAATTAGCTTATTTCACACAGTACAATGTTCGCAATGAAGATGTTTGTTTTCAAGAAACTACTTGGAAAGTTTGAACTTGCTGCACTCAACCTTCTTTGTAGGAAAGCAAGTGATTCCTAGAACCGACTAGCTTATTTCACACAGTACAATGTTCGCAATGAAGATGTTTGTTTTCTCAAGAAACTACTTTAGAAATGAGGCGAATCTACTAACTTGTACATCTTGTTAGATTACACAAACTAGAAAGTTTGAACTTGCTGCACTAACCTTTTGTAGGAAAGCAAGTGATTCCTAGAACCGAATTAGCTTATTTCACACAGTACAATGTCTCGCAATGAAGATGTTTTGTTTTCTGGCAAAGTACTTTAGAAATGAGTCGAATTACTAACTTGTACATCTTGTTAGATTATAAACTAGAAAAGTTTGAACTTGCTGCACTCAACCTTCTTTGCAGAGAAATTAAACTGATTCCTAGAAGCGAATTACAATTTGGGTTTCCCACACAGTACAGTGTTCGGCATTGAAGATGTTTCAGCCTCAAATAGAAAAGACTTTAGAAATGATGCGAATCTGTAGAGAGCTGCGTAGGTGTCACCCAAAGATGGCGTCACTTCCCGCCTGGCCCCGACGGCGAGTAGTTTCCTGGATAAACAAGTCCTTATTTGGTTTGGGCCGTGATCTAGCTTGCGCTCCGTGATATGTGACTTTATCATCTGGCTACCATGCGGCTTACCAGGGCTGCTTCTCAAAGTTTGCTTTAGCGGGCTTGTCCCGGGGGCAGTATTGAAGAAAGAGTAATATAGCCAGTGAGGAGAGGAATGTAGTGCAGTGAGTGAGGCAGCCATGAGTAGCCAGCCAGTCAGGAGTGAGTCGGGCAGTGAGGAGTGAGCTGGGTGAGTGAGCAGGAGCCAGTGAGGAGTGAAAGTGAGTGAGCACAGGCCAGAGCCAGTCACTGGGGCAGAGTCAGTCATTGTCAGAAGATTACACAGAAGATTGAACCATGCTCCTGAAATAAACTACAGCGAAAGAAGAGAGTCCAAGCGTTTATGCTTCCTTGCTGGTCGAGCTTATCACATGCAAATGGTGGCCCATATGGTAAAACTGAATCTTGTGGTGTGTAGCCAGCTGGTAAGTTCCAGGTAAGTGGACAAAAGTGTAAAGGCAAGTTTTCCAGAGAGATCACAAGGTCCCACAGCAAAATAAGTACACATCTTCCAGTATTAGGCTAAAAAGGCAAGACAATAAGGGCTTCAGAGGAACCAGCAGATAGATTTCTAAGAACGATACGCCAATTAATGTATATTTGTTTGTGTCTTATTAGTGTGGTAAAAGTTGGTTATATGTGGTGTATGCAGTTGTATGTGTTCAGCCACATATAGGGCAAACGAGAATGATCCAGAAGTGTTAAAAAAATTTTATGAGGTGAGATAAGAGCACTGAGTAAAACATCAAAAGCATAAGGTTCTCTGAATAAATCGGCGCCGAAAGAAGAGTCCACAGTACTGAACTTTCTGCAGTCAGGCGCAGTAGTAAGGTTCCTGAATAATCAGCGAAAGAAGCAGTCCAAGAGGACTCAGAACCTTTCTGCAGTCAGGCAGAGCAAAACTGGTAAGTTCTCAGGTAAATCCGACAAAGCTGGATTTTGCTCTTCTCAAAAAAGAGGAGCAGGAAAGCCCTTCTGCGTAAGGAACCACACAAAAGCGGGGAATTTTGCTCTCTCGGTAGAAAAAGAGAAGTGGTGGAAGGGTCTGCTGGTAGAACCAGCAAAGCTAAAGAATTTTTGCAAATTAGCTATAGCTTTCTCACTGGACTCAATTTTTTGGCTCGAAATGAGACGTGCTTCTGTTCAAAAACTTAAAGATAAAGGGGAGCACCCGAGAGGTTCCTGAGGAAGGTGATGCCATATAGTCTTCTCTTTGAAGTTTATGCTCTGAAGTCTTACAACCCTCTCAAGGGAAAATTGCAGCACTGAAGGCACGCTTAAGTATGGGGCAAACTGATCTGAGGTTAGTGAGGAAACTGCCCTGAGGAAGAAAGGTCGGAACAGGCAAACAATGAAGATTACATTAACAAGGGAAAGTTTGAACTTGCTGCACTCTAACCCTTCTTCTCGAGAAATTAAAACTGATTCCTAGAAGCTAATTAACTTATTTCACAAAAAGGTGTCTGTATCAAAGATGTTTCCACTCAAGAAACTACTTAGAAATGAGGCCAATCTACTACTGTGCATCTTTCAGATTACAATAATAAGAAAGTTTGAACTTGGCACTCAACCTCTTTGTAGGAAAGCAACTGATTCCTAGAACCGAATGAGCTTATTTCACATTGTACAAATGTCTGGTAAATGAAGATGTTTGTTTTCTTCAAATAAACTACTTTAAAAAATGAGCCGAATCTACTAACTTGGCCATCTTTTTAGATTGCGCATTAACAAGGAAAGTCGAACTTGCTGCACTCAACCTTCTTCTGTGGAAATTAAACTGATTTCTAGAACCAAATTGATTATTGATGGTACAGTGTTTTGAATTGTTTCTTTTTCTCTGCTAAAATTGTTTAGAAATGAGGCCAATCTACTATAGCTTGCGCATCTTTCCACCATTTTTGTCTAGTTTTCGCTTACAGAATTGGTGGCTTGAATTTGAAGATACCTTGTAAGAGAACTGAGACTGGCAGTAGTTAATGAGCTTCTGACCCTGGACCTCTTCCTTTGAAGATCTGGATTGTCATCTGGCTGATCTCCGCTGAATCATCTGAAGGAATGGGCGGTTTAGGGTGCTCTTAGCAAGGCCTTCTGTTACTGGTCTCTCTGGTTTGCTTGTAGTGTCTGTGTAAAATCAGGGTCACGCAATGACGGGATCAGCTATGATCATTCAAGCCTTTACTGCCATAGAGGCTGTTTGCAGTCCCCTAAGTCTGGCTGGCTACAATTAAAAGTTAATCTTCTTTCTGCTCAGGTTAAGTAGGCTAAGCACTGCACTCTGGGTTAGCCCTAAAAATCCAGAGAAGAGCATGTTTGATTGCATGAGCTTGATGCCCAGATCCCGCCTCTCTGAGAAAAGGCATCAGGGTTGCAAAAATACGCATCATCAGAGATCAGAATCTGCACTCTTACCTGTGGCTTGTTTTAAAACATTAAAAGGGGAACTGTAGAGAGCTGCGAGGATGCGCCTTTAAAGATGGATGGGCTTCCGCCTCCGCCGCCTCCCTGGCGGCAGTGCTCTCCTGGATAAACAAGTCCTTATTTGGCTTGGGCCGTGATTCAGGCTGCTTGCTCAAGATTCGCATGGACCTATCTGCATTCACCACGTGGCTTACCAGGGTTGGCTGTTCAAAGGCTTCTTAAGCTTTGGGGCGGGTTTGTCCCAAAAGTAGTGGGCAGTCAGTGAGTGAGTGAGTGAGTCAGGCAGTGAGTCAGTGAGAGTGAGTGAGTCAGGCAGTGAGTCTGGCAGTCAGTGTGTGAGTGTGAGCCGGGAGTGAGTGAGTCAGTGTCAGTGAGTCAGTGAGTCGGTGAGTCAGTGTGAGGAGTGAGTCAGAGTGAGTCAGTCAGTGAGTCAGTCAGTCAGTGAGTCAGTCAGTGAGTTGAAGATTGTTGTCAGAAGATTGTTCAAGGTTCCTGAATAAACTGCTGGAAAGAAGAGTCCAAGCGCTAGGCCTTCCTTGCTGGTCGAGGCGGACGCGATAAATGGTGGCCTGCGGGAACTCAGAACTGCAGGGCAGCTAGCTGGTAAGTCCAGGTAAGTGCAAAAGGGTAAAGGCAAGTTCCCAGGTAGAGAGACGATAAGGTCCCATAGCAAAATGGGCAATACATCTTCCAGTATTAGGGTTGTGGCGTCACAATAAGGTTTCAGAGGAAAAGAGGGGAAGATTTCAAGAAATAGCCGCCAATTAATGTAATTTGTCAGTCTATTAGTGTATAAAAGTTGGTTAACCTCATGTGGTGTATTTGTGTTGTAGTGTGTCTAGTCATAACTGTTATAGGGCAAAACGAGAATGATTCAAAGCAGTTAAAAAAATAAATTTTAGAGGAGATGAGAAGAGCTGAGTAAAACATCTAAAAGAAAAGTAAGGTTCCTGAATAAACTGTTGAAAGAAGAGTCCAAGAGGGACTCAGAACTTTCTGCAGTCAGGCAGTAGTAAGGTTCCTGAATAAACTGCTGAAAGAAGAGTCCTAAGAGGGACTTTGAACTTTCTGCAGTCAGGGCAGTGCACTGGTAAGTTCCCAGGTAAGGGGAACTCCAAAAAAGCGGGATTTTGCTCTTCCGGTAGAAAAGAGGGGGAAAGTTCCCAGGTAAGGTGGGAATCCGACAAAAAAGGGAATTTTGCTCCCGGTAGAAAAAGAGGAGCAGGAAGGGTTCCTGTGTAGCGAACCAAAAGTAAAAGTTTTAAAAGAATTTTTTGCAAGTTAGCCATGGGCGCTTTCTCACTGCACTCAATTTTTTGGCTCTGAATGAGCTGCTTCTGCTCAAAAACTTAAAGATAAAGGGGAGTACTTGAGAGGTTCCTGGAGGAATGTGATGCCATAGCCTTGGTTTGCGCTCTGAAGTCTTACAATCCTTCATGGGAAAAATTTTGCAGCAGACCAAGGCACGCTTAAGGGCGGGGTAAGATCATCTGGAGGTTAGTGAGGAACTGCTTAAGAAAGGTCGGGCAAACAAATGAAAAGAGGCAAAAAAAAAGAACAACTTAAGATTCAGAGTCTACGGATTCTAAAGAAGGGGCTGCAGGCCTCATAAAACAAATGAAAAGATCAAAATTAAAAGCTAGAGTGCAGACAGTATTGAACAAGGCTGGTCTTAGAAAGGGGGAAGGAAAGACTGCAGAGGACTTTGTTGAACTGGGCTACTGGTTCCAGGGATGGCAGACGCACTGCTATCCAGGCCCAGAAAGTTTTGATCAAGGTTAAATTTGTAATGGACTGATGTGTTGGCTGAAAGATATCGGAAACAATGGAGATTTTAAGATTTTAAGTTGGAAAATCTCAAGAAAGGTAAAAGCAGAGGCACTGAGGTTTTAGGTTACTGAAGCTGCTATTGTCAACGCATTAGCAATCTTAAGGAAGGTGGAAGGAAGGTGGCCTGACTTGATTTACATTAAAACAATGGAGAGGATGCCTGAGGAAAGACTGTAAAAATGCAAATTGATGACTGCTGATGGTGGTTGAGTTTTTGCATTGTTTTAGTTTCTCCTTGCTAATGTTGTTAAAAGACCTTGGATTATACTAGGGCTGCAAATTTATCCAGATTTTTGTCTAGTTTTCTATTACAGAATTGGTCGCTTGAATTTGAAGATACCTTAAGAGAACTGAGACTGGCAGTAGTTAATGTGAATTCTACCCACATGGACCTCTCTTTTGCATCTGGATTGTCATCTTGGCTGATCTCCGCTATGAATCATCTGAAGGAATGGGCGGGTTTGGGTGCTCTTTAGCAGGCCTTCTGTTACTGGTCTCTGGTTTGCTTGTGGTGTCTGTGTAAAATCAGGGTCACGCAATGACGGGATGCAGCTATGATCATTCAAGCCTTTACTGCCATAGAGGCTGGTCAGTCCCCTAAGTCTGGCTGGCTACAATCAAAGTTAATCTTTCCTGCTCAGGTTGGAGGCTAAGCACTGCACTCTGGGTTAGCCCCTAGAAATCCAGAGAAGAGCATGTTTGATTGCATGCGGGTTGATGCCCCCAGATCCCGCCTCTGAGAAAAAGGCATCAGGGTTGCAAAATACGCATCATCAGAGATCAGACCTCTACTTTACCTGTGGCTTGTTTTAAAACATAAAAGGGGAACTGTAGAGAGCTGCAGGTGGTGCCGCCTTTAAAGATGGCGCTGGCTTCCGCCCGCCTTCCCAATGGCGAGTGCCTCCTGGATAAACAAGTCCTTATTTGGCTTGGGCCGTGATCTAGGCTTGCTTCCCGTGATATGTGGACCTATCTGCATTCACCACGTGGCTTACCAGGGTTGGCTGTTCAAAGGCTTCTGCTTTGGGCGGGCTTGTCCCGGGGGCAGTGAGTCAGTGGGTGAGTGAGTCAGTGAGTCAGTGAGGAGTGAGTCAGGCAGTGAGTGAGTGAGTGGCAGTCAGTGAGTGAAGCAGTGGCAGTCAGTGAGTGAGTCAGGCAGTGAGTCAGTGAGTGAGTGAGTGAGTGAGTGAGTCAGTGAGTGAGTGAGTGAGTCGGCAGTCAGTGAGTGAGTGAGTGAGTGAGTCAGTGAGTGAGTCAGTGAGTGAGTCAGTCAGTCAGTCAGAAGTGATTGTTGAGTCAGAAGATTGTTCAAGGTTCCTGAATAAACTGCTGAAAGAAGAGTCCAAGCGCTATGCCCTTCCTTGCTGGTCGAGGCGAAGATGTTGCGACACGAATCTACTAACTTGTACATCTTGTTAGATTACACAAACTAGAAACGCTTCAACTTCCTGCACTCAACCATCTTCGTAGAAAAGAAACTGACTCCTAGAAGAGAATTAACTTATTTCACACAGTACAGTGTTCGGCAATGAAGATGTTTCTTTTCAAAGAAACTACTTTTAGAAATGAGGCCAATCTACTAACTTGTACATCTTTCAGATTACATTAACAAGGAAAGTTTGAACTTGCTGCACTAACCTTCTTTGTAGGAAAGCAAACTGATTCCTAGAACCGAATGAGCTTTTATTTCACACAGTACAATGTTCGGCAATGAAGATGTTTGTTTTGTGAACAAACTACTTTACAAATTTGTCGAATCTACTAACTTGGCCATCTTTTTAGATTACATTAACAAGGAAAGTTTGAACTTGCTGCACTCAACCTTCTTCCTAGGAAAGCAACTGATTCCTAGAACCGAATGAGCTTATTTCACACAGTACAATGTTCAGCAATGAAGATGTTTGTTTTATCAACAAAGTACTTTACAAAATGAGGCAAATCTACTAACTTGGCCATCTTTTAGATTACATTAACAAGGAAAGTTTGAACTTGCTGCACTCAACCTTCTTTGTAGGAAAGCAACTGATTCCTAGAACCGAATAACTTATTTCACACAGTACAGTGTTCGGTAATGAAGATGTTTGTTTTCTAAAGAAACTAATTTAGAAATGATGCGAATCCACTAACTTGTACATGTTGTTAGATTACACAAACTAGAAAGTTTGAACTTCCTGCACTAAACCATCTTCGTGAGAAATTAAACTGATTCCTAGAACCGAATTAACTTATTTTACACAGTACAGTGTTCGGAATGAAGATGTTTTTTTTCTAAAGAAACTACTTTAGAAATGAGGCCAATCTACTAAGTCTGTGCATCTTTTAGATTACATTAACAAGGAAAGTTTGAACTTGCTGCACTCAAACTTCTTTGTAGGAAAGCAACTGAATTCTAGAACTAAATTAGCTTTGTTCACACAGTACAATGTTCATCAATGAAGATGTTTGTTTTCTCAACAAACTACTTTACCAATGAGGCAAATCTACAAAACTTTGACATCTTTTTAGATTACATTAACAAGGAATGTTTGAACTTGCTGCACTCAACCATCTTCGTAGAAAGGAAACTGATTCCTAGAACTGAATTAGCTTATTTCACAAAGTATAAAGTTTGGCAATTTAGGTTTGTTTTCTAAAAAGAAACTACTTTAGAAATGAGGCGAATCTACTAACTTGGCCATCTCTTTTAGATTACATCAACAAGGAAAGTTTGAACTTGCTGCACTCAACCTTCATTGTAGGAAAGCAACTGATTCCTAGAACTTAATTAACTTATTTCACACAGTACAGTGTTCGGTAATGAAGATGTTTGTTTTGCTAAAGAAACTACTTTAGAAATGAGGCCAATCTACTACGTTGTGCATCTTTTTAGATTACATTAAGAAGGAAAGTTTGAACTTGCTGCACTCAACCTTCTTTCAGAGAAATTAAACTGATTCCTAGAACCGAATTAACTTATTTCACACAGTACAGTGTTGGGTAATGAAGATGTTTGTTTTCTAAAGAAACTACTTTTAGAAATGAGGCCAATCTACTAACTTGTACATCTTTTTAGATTACATTAACAAGGAAAGTTTGAACTTGCTGCACTCAACCTTCCTTGTAGGAAAGCAAGTGATTCCTAGAACCGAATGAGCTTATTTCACACAGTACAATGTTCGCAATGAAGATGTTTGTTTTCTCAACAAACTACTTTTTACAAAATGAGTCGAATCTTTTAACTTGGCCATCTTTTTAGATTACATTAACAAGGAAAGTTTGAACTTGCTGCACTCAAACCTTCTTTGTAGGAAAGCAACTGATTCCTAGAACCGAATGAGCTTATTTTGACACAGTATAATGTTCGGCAATGAAGATGTTAATTTTCTCAAGAAACTACTTTAGAAATGAGGTGAATCTACTAACTTGTACATCTTGTTAGATTACATTAACAAGGAAAGTTTGAACTTGCTGCACTCAACCTTCTTTGTAGGAAAGCAAGTGATTCCTAGAACCGAATGAGCTTATTTCACACAGTACAATGTTGGGCAATGAAGATGTTTGTTTTCTCAAGAAAATACTTTAGAAATGAGGCGAATCTACTAACTTGTATATCTTGTTAGATTACATTAACAAGGAAAGTTTGAACTTGCTGCACTCAACCTTCTTTGTAGAAAGCAAACTGATTCCTAGAACCGAATTAGCTTATTTCACACAGTACAGTGTTCGGCAATGAAGATGTTTGTTTTCTAAAGAAACTACTTTAGAAATGAGGCGAATCTACTAACTTGTGCATCTTGTCAGATTACATTAACAAGGAAAGTTTGAACTTGCTGCACTCAACCTTCTTTGTAGGAAAGCAAACTGATTCCTAGAACTGAATTAGCTTATTTCACACAGTACAGTGTTCGGCAATGAAGATGTTTGTTTTCTAAAGAAACTACTTTAGAAATGAGGCCAATCTACTAACTTGTACATCTTGTTAGATTACACAAACAAGGAAAGTTTGAACTTGCTGCACTCAACCTTCTTTGTAGGAAAGCAAACTGATTCCTAGAACCAAATGAGCTTATTTCACACAGTACAATGTTTGGCAATGAAGATGTTTGTTTTTTCAACAAACTACTTTACAAATGAGGCGAATCTACTAACTTGTGCATCTTTTTAGATTACATTAACAAGGAAAGTTTGAACTTGCTGCACTAACCATCTTTTTGTAGGGAAAGCAACTGATTCCTAGAACCTTAATTAGCTTATTTCACACAGTACAATGTCCGCAATGAAGATGTTTGTTTTCTCAAGAAACTACTTTAGAAAATGAGCCGAATCTTCTAACTTGGCATCTTTTTAGATTACATTAAAAGGAAAGTTTGAACTTGCTGCACTCAACCTTCTTTGTAGAAATTAAACTGATTCCTAGAACCGAATTAACTTATTTCACACAGTACAGTGTTCGGGTAATGAAGATGTTTGTTTTCTAAAGAAACTACTTTAGAAATGAGGCGAATCTACTAACTTGAGCATCTTTTCAGATTACATTAACAAGGAAGTTTGAACTTGCTGCACTCAACCTTCTTTGTAGGAAAGCAACTGATTCCTAGAACCGAATTAGCTTATT
The DNA here is from genome assembly GCA_036365145.1 of Orientallactaga sibirica. Lineage (NCBI taxonomy): Eukaryota > Metazoa > Chordata > Mammalia > Rodentia > Dipodidae > Orientallactaga > Orientallactaga sibirica. The sequence continues at coordinate 3,507 of JAEOAD010002052.1, read as the reverse complement.
TCACACAGTACAATGTTTGGCAATGAAGATGTTTGTTTTCAACAAACTACTTTAGAAATGAGGCAATCTACTAACTTGGCCATCTTTTTAGATTACATTAACAAGGAAAGTTTGAACTTGCTGCACTCAACCTTCATTGTAGGAAAGCAACTGATTCCTAGAACCGAATGAGCTTATTTCACACAGTACAATGTTCGGTATGAAGATGTTTGTTTTCAAAGAAACTACTTTAGAAATGAGGCGAATCTACTAACTTGTACCATCTTTTTAGATTACATTAAAAAGGAAAGTTTGAACTTGCTGCACTCAACCTGCTTTGTAGGAAAGCAACTGATTCCTAGAACCGAATTAACTTATTTCACACAGTACAGTGTTCGCAATGAAGATGTTTGTTTTCTAAAGAAACTACTTTAGAAATGAGGCCAATCTACTAACTTGTGTATCTTTTTAGATTACATTAAACTAGAAAGTTTGAACTTGCTGCACTCAACCTTCTTTGTAGGAATTAAAACTGATTCCTAGAACCAAATGAGCTTATTTCACACAGTACAATGTTCGCAATGAAGATGTTTGTTTTCTAAACAAACTACTTTAGAAATGAGGCAAATCTAAAACTTGGCCATCTTTTTAGATTACATTAACAAGGAAAGTTTGAACTTGCTGCACTCAACCTTCTGTAGGAAAGCAACTGATTCCTAGAACCAACTTAGCTTTTATTTCACAGTACAATTTTCAGGAATGAAGATGTTTGTTTTCTAAAGAAACAACTTTTACAAATGAGGCGAATCTTACTAACTTGGCCATCTTGTTAGATTACATTAACTAGGAAAGTTTGAACTTGCTGCACTCAACCTTTCTTCATAGGAAAGCAAGTGATTCCTAGAATCGAACTAGCTTATTTCACACAGTACAATGTTCGCAATGAAGATGTTTGTTTTCTCAAGAAACTACTTTAGAAATGAGGCGAATCTACTAACTTATTGCACTGTGCATCTTGTTAGATTACATTAACAAGGAAAGTTTGAACTTGCTGCACTCAACCTTCTTTGTAGGAAAGCAACCGATTCCTAGAACCTTAATGAGCTTATTTCACACAGTACAATGTTCGCAATGAAGATGTTTGTTTTTTCAAGAAAAGTACTTTAGAAATGAGGCCAATCTACTAACTTGTACATCTTGTTAGATTACATTAACAAGGAAAGTTTGAACTTGTTGCACTCAACCTTCTTTGTAGGAAAGCAAACTGATTCCTAGAACCGAATTAGCTTATTTCACACAGTACAATGTTCGCAATGAAGATGTTTGTTTTCTCAAGAAACTACTTTAGAAATGAGGCGAATCTACTAACTTGTACATCTTTTAGATTACATTAACTAGGAAAGTTTGAACTTGCTGCACTCAACCTTTCTTTGTAGGAAAGGTGATTCCTAAAACCGAATTAGCTTATTTCACAGAGTACAATGTTCGGTAATGAAGATGTTTGTTTTCTAAACAAACTACTTTAGAAATGAGGCGAATCTACTAACTTGTACATCTTGTTAGATTACACAAACAAGGAAAGTTTGAACTTGCTGCACTCAACCTTCTTCAGAGGAAAGCAAGTGATTCCTAGAATCGAACTAGCTTATTTCACACAGTACAGTGTTCGGTACTGAAGATGTTTGTTTTCTAAAACAAACTACTTTAGAAATGAGAGGCAATCTACTAAGTTGTGCATGTTTTCAGATTACATTAAGAAGGAAAGTTTGAACTTGCTGCACTCAACCTTCTTTGTAGAAAGCAACTGATTCCTAGAACCGAATGAGCTTATTTCACAAAGTACAATGTTCGCAACAAGATGTTTGCTTTCTCAAAAATCTACTTTACAAATGAGGTGAATCTTCTAACTTGGCCATCTTGTTAGATTACATTAACAAGGAAAGTTTGAACTTGCTGCACTAACCTTCTTCGGAGAAATTAAGAGATTCCTTAGAATCAAATTAACTTATTTTCGTACATAGTACAGTGTTCGGTATGAAGATGTTTCTTTCTAAAAGAAAACTACTTTAGAAATGAGGCTAATCCACTAACTAGTGCATCTTGTTAGATTACACAAAGTAGGAAAGTTTGAACTTTGCTGCACTAAACCTTCTTGAGAAAGCAACTGATTCCTGGAATCGAACTAGCTCATTCTCACATAGTACAGTGTTCGGTAATGAAGATGTTTGTTTTCAAACAAACTACTTTTGGAAATGAGGCCAATCTACTAACTTGTGCATCTTTTAGATTACATTAACAAAAAAGTTTGAACTTGTTGCACTCAACCTTTCTTTGTAGAAAGCAACTGATTCCTAGATCCACTAAGCTTATTTCTACACAGTACAATGTTCGCAAATGAAGATGTTTGTTTTCAACAAAGTACTTTTGTAGAAATGAGGCGAATTCAACTATTGCTACACTTTTAGATTACATTAACAAGGAAAGTTTGAAGTTGCTGTACTCAACCTTCTTTGTAGGAAAGGAACTGATTCCTAGAACCGAATGAGCTTTATTTCACACAGTGCAATGTTCAACAATGAAGATGTTTGTTTTCTCAACAAAAGTACTTTTACAAATGAGGCTAATCTTTCTAACTTGGCTATCTTTTTAGATTACATTAACAAGGAAAGTTTGAACTTGCTGCACTCAACCTCTTCGGAGAAATTAAACTGATTCCTAGAACCGAATGAACTTATTTCACCACAGTACAGTGTTCGGTAATGAAGATGTTTGTTTTTCTCAAGAAACTACTTTTAGAAATGAGGCCAATGTACTACTTGTGCATCTTTTGAGATTACATTAACAAGGAAAGTTTGTACTTGCTGCACTCAACCTCTTTCGCAGAAATTAAACTGATTCTTAGAAGCAAATTAACTTATTTCACACAGTACAGCAGTGTTCGGTGCTGAAGATGTTTCTTTCTAAAGAAACTAGAAAATGAGGCGAATCCAATTAACTTATACATCTTGTTAGGTTACACAAAGTAGGAAAGTTTGAACTTGCAGCACTCAACCTCTTCCTAGGGAAAGCAAGTGATTCCAGAATCGAACTAGCTCATTTCACATAGTACAGTGTTCGGTAATGAAGATGTTTTTTCTAAACAAACTACTTTAGAAATGATATTAATCTATTGGTTGTGCATCTTTTTCAGATTACATTAACAAGGAAAGTCTGAACTTGCTGCACTCAACCTTCTTGTAGGAACGAAACTGATTCCTAGAACTGGTATAGCCTATTTCACACAGTACAATGTTCAGCAGCAATGAAGATGTTTGTTTTCAACCAAAGTACTTTTACAAAATTTGAGAGGCGAGAATAATTGGCCATCTTTTAGATTACATTACCAAGGAAAGCTGAATTTGCTGCACTCCAACCTTCTCTTCAGAAATTAAACATCTTAGCTTAACAATTTATCACACAGCAAGGTGTTTGGTACTGAAGATGTTACTTTTCTAAAGAAACTACTTTAGAAATGAGGTGAATACACTA